>RJWJ010015305.1:0-36397 GCA_004363605.1 Indri indri | reverse complement strand
GAAGCAGACAAAAACATACACTGGGGAAAAGAATCCTTATTCAATAAATGATGCTGGGAAAACTGGATAGCCACATGTAGAAGACTGAACAGGATCCACACCTTTCACCTCTCACAAAAATCAACTCATGCTGGGTAACAAGTTTAAACCTAAGGAATGAAACTATTAGAATTCTAGAGGAAGATGTTGGAAATACTCTTCCAGACATTGGCCTAGGCAAAGAATTTATGAAGAAAGCACCAAAGGCAATCACGGCAACAACCAAAATAAATAAATGGGACCTGATCAAATTAAAAGGTTCTGCACAGCCAAAGAAATTGTCACAAGAGCAAACAGACAACCTACAGAATAGGAGAAAATTTTTGCTTGCTACAAATCCGTTAAAGGTCTGATAACTAGAATCTACTTAGAACTCAGGAAAATCAACAAGAAAAAAATCAAACGACCCTGTCAAAAAGTGGGCAAAGGACATGAACAGAAACTTTTCAAAAGAAGACAGAATAATGGCCAAAAAACACATGAAAAAATGCTCAGCATCTCTAATCATCAGGGAAATGCAAATCAAAACCACAGTGAGACATCACTTATCTCCAGTGAGACTCGCCTTTATCAAAAAGTCCCAAAACAATAAATGTTGGCGTGGATGCAGAGAGATAGGAACACTCATACACTGCTGGTGGGACTGCAAACTAGTGCAACCTCTGTGGAAAGCAATATGGAGATACCTTAAAGAGATACAAATAGAAGTACCATTCGATCCAGCAATCCCATTACTGGGCATCTACCCAAAAGAACAAATGACACTCTATAAAAAAGACACCTGCACCCAAATGTTTATAGCAGCACGATTCACAATTGCAAAGATGTGGGAACAACTCAAATGTCCATCAATACATGAGTGGATTAATAAAATGTGGCATATGTGTACCATGGAATACTATTCAGGTTTAAGAAACAATGGTGTTATACCACCTCTTGTATTCTCCTGGATAGAGCTGGAACACCTTCTACTAAGTGAAGTATCCCAAGAATGGAAAAACAAGCACCACATGTACTCACCATCAAATTGGTATTAACTGATCAACACATAAGTGCACATATAAGAATAACATCTATTGGATGTCGGACAGGGGGGAGGGGGGAGGAGGGGACGGGTATATACATACACAAAGAGTGAGATGTGCACCATCTGAGGGATGGACGCACTTGAATCTCGGACTTGGGGTGGGGGGGGCAAGGGCAACATACCAAACCTGAACATCTGTACCCCCATAATATCCTGAAATACAAAAAAAGAAAGAAAAGAAAAAAAAAGGATTACAAGGTTTACAGCAGCATTTCCAGGTACACTAGAAAAGCTTTATGTTTAGGTGTACCAAATATGTCACCCAATAGTGAAGAAAGTAACTGTGATGTTGTTTTCATGGTAAAGATAAGAAAAGGACTCATGCTCAGCTGCCAACAAGCAAAGAAAAATAAAAACACTGATTGAAAAATACATTAATTGAAACACAAATTTCCTTCTTCTTGTTTTTAGGAAAACCAGAACCAGAGCTTACAAGAAACATAAATTTCTTTCCTATCAAAAATATCAGGAGCAGGTAGATAAACTTGTTAGAAAGATTGAAATTGTATCTCTTTTGAGTCAAAGGCTGAATATATTAAAAAAGAAATATATAACATTTCAATGACACTGAATTCTATCAGGCATAAACTGCTAATGAAATCCACTCCTGTGTAAGGAAACAGGCACTGTTTTTTAGATGATTTAGAATGTAATTTACTATCACACATTACTTTTTTTAGGGAACTTAGAAGAAAATGCAAAGTAATTTTTTTTGTTGATTAAAATGAAAGAAATCAGATTGTTCATGTCATCTAAAAGAAAATGTCTACTTCAGTTCACCAGCAAAGAATGAACCAAAGCCTTTGGAGTTCCCATTAATCCAAATATATTTCTCTGCAGAAGCATTAACAATAACTGCATCAATGTATGATTTGATCCGCTATTTTAGCAAGAATAATGTGTCCCACTTTCCAACACTGAAGTTGGTTCCCAGAAATAAAAGTGATATGTCTGTAATAAGGTGGCCGTATTCCTAAATTGTGAAGTTGAAAATGGATTTCAGGAAAGGTTCTGTGTCTTAAAACTTGGGAAAACTGAATTAACATTGTTCGGCTCTCTCTTTTTGCAATTAATATTGACAGTGCGAACGAAGAGCTGAAAATGGAAGCTATTGAACTGTGGTGCAATACAGTGCTGAAAACTAATTAGGAGATTCTTTTACAAACCAAATGTATTATAAATATCTCTGAAATCCTTTTCTTAAATATAAAAATCATGGAATCTTTTCATGCTGAGAAGTACCTGTTTGTGAATTACTATTTTCCGTTTTAAATAAAACCAACTTTTGGTTCCAATTAAAGAATCCAAGGCAAAAAATTTTCTGACAGGCAGAAGAACTGAAACTGGAAACTATGAACAGAAGAAAAGGTACAAGGTTTCCACTTCCAAATTAAAAGAGTGGTGAATTATAAAAGAATGTAATAACTGGATATTTCTGTTTTTCACAATCACATTTAAAATAACTTCAACATAATATATGTATGCTGGGTCCATGTCTGTTAAATACGTAAGCTTGTTTCCTGTTCCTGCTGCTCTTTCTAATCTCTGCTTTTTTTCTTCTCCCACTCCGAAAATCAATAGACCCAACTTACTTGTTTTAGAAACATACTTATGAAGCAAAATTATCCGTATCCAAAAATTAGATAAGAGTCAGACGGGGGAAGAGGAAGGAGGAGTGAAAAGAGAGACTAGGACCAAGGAGGAGGGGGAGAGTGGACAACCCGAGTCTAGCAGTGGAGGGAAGGACTGTCCATCATGAGGCCCAGGGAACCCCATGGAAAGGACTTTGCCCGCCTGTAGCAGAGTCCCATCAGCCACCAGCCCCTCAGACTACTCACCTTCTGATGGTACTGCAGGCAAGCAAGCCGCAGGAACAAGAGCTGGACAATGGGATATGTCTTGGGGTGGGGAGGAGGGAGGGAGAATCTCACCACTAAACATGGACTGCATAGACCCAATTTAACATCTCTCTAGCAGCCCAACAGAGAGAGACACGTTATTCCTATTTTGCTGTGACTCAGATGTGGTGCATACTTCCACTACAGTTTGGGAAAAATAAAGAAAATGTGAGTACAATTCTGGCAGTCAATTTTTCTTACCTCCTAGCCTCTCTACTCATTTATGTTACCCGTCTGGCCTCTGCTCTGGGCTGACAGTACTTCGATTAAGAGTGACCAGAAGGAGCATCCTACACGTTGCTAAAGAATACAATTGCTAGTCTTGTTTAAGAGCCTTGCGAGGGTACGTAAGTTCACACACCCTGCACCTGGACCATTTTTGTTGATTTGAACTTTTTGACTATTTAGAATCATGCATTGCCACCTAAATTATGCCATATGTTTAAAGCAAGTTTGTTTACTATAAATACATGCTATTCAGAAGCTGAGCACACTTTAAATTATCTTGAATTAGATTTTAAAATTAGTTTTTGCTATTTGATCATTTTGTTTGAGGTTTTGTATTAAAGAAATGAAATTACTTCTCAATGACAAATATTAATAAAATAGTGTGAGAAAGTATTAATATATTGTTAGAGGTATGATGATAATGCTAATAAGACTAAACACAAATGCTTTATAGTGGTCGTCTCTGGAGACGAGAGTCAAGATAGGGAGAGGCGGGACAGGGGATTATTGTATTTTTACTGTGAAGGCTTTGCTTCTGTTTTTTAAAAATTTTTTGATAAAATGATGATTGGGTGGTTCTATCATACCATATCTCTAAACATTGATTTTATTTAATAAGAAACCAAATCATTTTCTGTTTTTTTTTTTTGAGACAGTTTTGCTCTGTTGCCCTGGCTAGAGTGCCGTGGTGTCAGCCTAGCTCACAGCAACCTCAAATTCCTGGGCTCAAGCAATCCTACTGTCTCAGCCTCCCAAGTAGCTGGGACTACAGGCATGCGCCACCATGCCCGGCTAATTTTTTCTGTATATTTTTAGTTGTCCGATTAATTTCTTTCTATCTTTAGCAGAGACGGGGTCTCACTCTTGCTCAGGCTGGTTTCAAACTCCTGAGCTCAAACAATCTGCCCGCCTCGGCCTCCCACAGTGCTAGGATTACAGGCATGAGCCACCGCGCCTGGCCAAGAAACCAAATCATTTTCTATTCTTTAATTTTCAAAAAAAACCCCCACAAAAAAACCATAAGCGTCTTTCCAAATTTGGGAATTCAGTGTTAAAAATTAATCTGTTATATATAAATAATTTATTTGATTTTAATTATATAATATAATACAGATAATAATATATAACTTTATATTTTTTATTAAATTATATATTTAACCCAAATGAATAATATTCGGTCATATAAATGTCTCTTTCATAAATATTTTCTAAGATTTTTTATTCTTAAAAGTTTCTTTTAAATATCTGTCATTTAAAACTGTGTGTGTTTGATATTAATTAAGTTTGAGTAGAGAAAGCGTTTTCAGTTGTTAGGAGTGCGGCGGAGAGTGACAGCAAGACTACCAGGAAGGCTTATCTTGGAATTTCTTTTAATAGAGAAACATTCTCAGGTACACAAAGGGGTTCAAGAGGTTCTTTCTCAAGAAATTCTTTTTATACAAAGCTGTAAACTCGGTCAGAATTTAGTGTGGTTTTATGTGAACCCTCATGCTCTTATTTTATCTCCATTTTACAGATGATGAAAAGGAAGAGGAGAAACATCAAGAAACTTGACTGAGGATTCAGAACTATAAGTGGTGAGATTCGATGTAATGCTGGGTCTGTTTGGCTCCAAAGTCCCTTTTCTCTATGCAGCTGTCCCCTTGCCCACGGGCACCAGGACTTAATCTACGCAGGACAAGCCCGGTAGATCTTAAGTCTGCTGTAGCTCCCTGGTAGCTTCGCTCATCTTCATAGACAAAGAGGCGTTTCCCTGCTTTCTAAACATAACTCCTTCGCTGGAGCTCTTGATCACATTTCTTACCACTTCACTGGGATCTTTCTGCCTTCATGACATTCTGATTCTCTTAGGTTTTGTCATTCCTTCCTCACAGATTCCTTCCCCTCAGTCCACGCACATGCTTCAATTTCACCTATTCTACAAAACACGCATCCCACCCGCTTTCCTTTCTGCTCCTTGTCCCTCAGACCTAATTTTCCCCTTCGATTCACTCCTCATTCTCTGTAATCTGGCTTTCCTCGCTGCTCACCCCAACCACCCTTTGAAATGTACTGGGGTAAGAACCTTGTCATACTCTCGAGTTTGCAAGTATCAGCACATAAAAATCATAACTACTATGGTAAACTACAGTTTATTGAGCTCCTACCAGAGGCCAGGTGTGTATAAAGCACAGACATTATGGTTTTTTAGGTCTTTGATGACGTGTTGGCAGACATCCTTCCCACATCCTTAGCTGTGCGCCTCTCTTGACGTTCAGTGTCTGGCAGTCACTCCGATGTGACTTTGCCAACTGCAATGGAGCCTTCTGCCCCTACTACCTGGGTCTGGTCATCAAATAGGTGAAACAAAAATATTTCCAAGAATATTTCTGCCCCGATTTGTAGCTTTTACTATGAGGACTGTATGTTCCAGCACGTATTGTGTGACTGCAAATAGCTTTTTGTTTAACTGTTTTCTGAGCATTGCAATGCCTGGAGGGATATAAGAAGAAAGGAACTGATTCATTTAATACATTCGTGCAAGAAATAGTAACTGGATAGTATGAGTCAAGCAGTATAAATGGCACCTGGGGACACAAAGGAGAATAAGACAGGTACATTGCAAGAAGGAATTTTACCAGAAGTAAACTCATGTGGGTGGCAGTAGGGAAAATGGGAAAAGCACAATGGCTGCCTCAAAAAGCAGTGCCCGTGAGTGGCCAATAGACCTTGACTTTCTGAAATAGAGAACGAGACCCTGGCAAAAAATCTAAAGACATTCCCTCTATTTAAAGCAGAGAATGGGTTGTCTTCCAGTTATGCTTTCAGTTCAGTTCTAGTGGACTTAGTCAACATTTCTCCCACATTCTGATAGCAGTTCTGGTTGTCGGTGACTTTCTGAGTCATCATCTTCCTCTGCTTCCTTGGCATTACACCACCAATCCAGGGAGAAAGGGTGGGTTCTTGGTCACCTACACGGCATAAAACAAAATCAGATTCCAATTTCACATCAAACACAAACATATATTCCAGATGGATTAAAGATCTAAAAATGGAGGGCAAATTTAAAACATCTAAAATGAAATAGAGGACAGTATCATTATAACTTTGAGTGGAGAAATGCTTTTTAAACAAGACATGTAAAGAACAAACCAGAAAGGGAAAGATTAATAAACTGTGTCAAAATTAAACCTCCTGTACATCAAAAGATGCCTTTAAAAAAATGAAAAGGCCAACCATGAATTGGGAAAAGATATTCGCAGCACTTATTTTCAGTAAAGAATTGGTATCTGGTATTCAGAATATGTAAGAGAGCTTCTACCAATCGGTAAGAAAAAGGACAAACAAGCCAATAGCAAGATGGGCAAAGGATTTGAAAAGGCACATCACTAAAGAGAAAACCCAAAGGCTAATCAATATTTGAAAAGATTCTCAGTCTCACTGGTAATCAGGGAAATGCAAATTAATCCAATGAGATACAAATTCATAATATTGGCAAAAATGAAAACATCTGACAATCTCAAGTGCAGTTAAGAATGTGGAGCTGGTCACTGCTGCACAGTTAGTGGGAGCATCAGCCTGTGCAGCCTGGGAAAGCCATTCGGCTTTATCTGATAAGGTTAAAGATGCTCATATCTTCCTGCCCTCTAAATACACCAAAGAAAGTCCCACGTGTGGTACGAAGTTCAAAACAACCAAGTTTTCATTATTGGGAAAGTGAATAAATGAATCATGGTATATTTTTAAACAATAGAGTATTATACAATATTTAAAATAAATGAACTAGAGCTGCATGTATCAACATAGGTAAATCTCAAAAACGTAGTGTTACGGGGAAAAGAAGATTGCAGAAGAATTACAAAAGGCATGCACGGGTATTACAGTCTTCTGGGGTTTGGTAGGATGGACGTGGGTTGGAGCAGAGTTACAAATGGGGCTTCAATTTTACCTATTAAATATGTTTCATTTCTTTACCAAAAAAATGAAGCAAACATGATAACGTGTTGGCAAAGCTGGGGGAGGTATATACATAATGCCTTAAGTAGTACCTTTAAAAGAAAAAATAAAATGCTTTAGCATTTAACAGGCCTGATTTCAGACTGTGGCTAAACACTTTGACTCTGTCACTTACATCTCTGTCACATTAGGTGAGCTACTTAACTTCTCTCAGCTTTAGTTGTTTTATGTACATACTTTATGTTCTGATACTTGTCTGATAAATCTTGTGTGTGAAGTCTTTGTGGTTCTAGTTCTGGTTTCTTGTTTGTTTCTGTTAGCTCTCATTCATGACTCTGTGTGGTGTGCATGTGCGTGTGCGTGTGTGTGTGCACGCACACGTATGTGTTGTGGTGTTTGACAGTGAATTCAACTTTCTTGGGACTTTACCTGTGGGAATTTTCGGAAGCCTGAATTTAAGGTGTTTTTCTCCAGGGAGGATATATGTTTGTGTCTGCTGGGAGCCTGAGGGCACTGCCAACCCAGGACCCCTTTAAAGTCTTGCCCTGAAGGTTTTTCTTTGTCCAAAGTACCCTAATAATGCTGTTTGGGGGCTGAGAAACTACTGCGAGGGCATTTTGTGGTTATAGATTTTTTTTTCTATTTCACCCACTATCAAAGTTTGAGACAATCAATCTTCCTTACTGCTCCCTGGAGAAGTTGGCTATTTCTAGTTTATATTCACACCGGGGATGTCGCCCTATGGAACCCCAGCTGAAATGTGGAAGAGTGGGATTCTGTTGTTATACTCCCACCTTATGTGGATTCTGGGTTTTGGGTCTTGTCTAGTCCATCCACAGAAACCATTAACAACAGCAGTTCAAGTTCATCTGGGTTACATTAAAATCCTCAAGGTGAAAGCTGGTTTCAGTTCTCTGCTTACTTCTTGGATTTTTACTTTTACTTAGTTTTGTGCCTCTGAGAATTCCTCTTTCTTGACAACTCTTTAATGTACTTTAAAAGTTTTCTTCCCCCTTAATTTAAACCAGCAATTTTTCTTTTTAAATTTTAGTGGAGGCATTTCCTAAAAATATCTCATCCATATCCTGCTGGGAATTGAACTCCAATGTTCTTTTAAAAATAATTCCATTAAAAAAAACCAAAACATTATTTTGTCCAGGCTGGTCTCGAACGCTTGACCTCAAGAGATCCTCCTGCCTCAGCCCCCAAAGGTGCTGGGATTACAGTGTGAGCCACCACGACGGGCCAATAATCACATATTCCATCATTGTTGGAGCCACTAACTAGAACTTAATGACTAAAATTCATTCTGTCTGCAGAGCTCATGCTCCTAACCACGATGGTAGATCGGCTCTCACTGCACCACACTGTATGGAAAACAAAGAAAAAGACAAAGGTGTGAGCTTTCCTTCCTGTATTCAGAATCTTTCAACACCTCTTCTTCCCCCCTAAGTCAGAGGAAGAGGTGTTTGTCTTCCTTTCTCCTTTCCCGTTCTGTGGTTCCACTGTCTGGGGTTTGCTGGGCCCTCTCCTACCTCCCCACCTTCTAGGCCTGCATGGCCACTTCCTTCCGGGAATTTTCTATAGCCCCTTCCTTGCACCCATCTCTTGTGGCCACATCTTCTTTGTGCCCACTGCCAGCGCCCAAAGCCAGGCATGAGGCCTTGAACACCACCATAGCCTCCCAATGGGTTTCCTTCCTCCAGTCTCCTCTTTCTCCAGCTTTATCTGTGTTTCACGCAGGCGAGTTGCCCTAAAACACTGCTTTGTGTTGTTCAAAAGCCTTCAAGTCATCCTAGGACCTACAGCTGGAACAACCAACGTATTTCGCAGAAGAGCCCCCTTCATGCCCCCACCCCTTATTCTTGTCCCAGTTCTCGCCAAACTGCTCTGTTCATCGTCCCCAGAGCACGTCTGGCACCTTTGCACCTTGGCAGTTGCTATTTGCTCATGCTGTTTCCCTAACTTCATTTTTTACACCATCTTCTCTACCTACTAAACCCTCCTCCCCTCAAGGGCCGGCTCAGACTCCAACCTCTACAAATCCCCCTCGATTGCCTCATCTGGACCTGCCCCTCCCCCTTTAAACTCTTCCGCGTTGCCTGGCCCTGCTCTCACTGCCTGGCAATGACCACGTAGCAGTCTGGCTGTTTCTCTCTCTCCCACCCCATCATTTTATCTCTTGTACCTTGTAGCTCACAGAACGATGCAGCTGAGAGGATGTTATCAACATAATCTCGCGTTCTTAATTTCCCAGGGAAAGAAAATCTCAGCGAGGTTAAGGGATTTACCCAAGATGACACAGTAGGTTAGAGCAGGCCTGGGTATAGAATACTAATTTCTGATGCCCTTCTGCAGTATGCTCTCCTCACTATGCTATTTCCCTCACCAACTCAAGGCTAACTTCCTGCGGGAAGGGAATGCGTTTTAGACCCTATATACATACACTTTCCCTCCTCCCATACCTTCCCCCTGCTGATAAAAAGGCACTCCCGTTTGGAATTACAGTGTTCCTGTAGTCTCAAATATGAAAATGATTCTTCTTTTCTTTGAAAAAGGGAACATTTCAACATAAAACGACCAGAAAGAAGCAGTAATAATGAAGAAATATATTCAAATGTTCTTATGTAATCATCCAACTCTCAGAAGCTCTAAGGAAGGATCCTTCAAGGCCGTTTTGAGACAGTAGGGAGTAGATCAGCCTGATGTCTTCCTTTTCCTGACTGCCAGATAATTCTGCTCAAAGATTCATTACAGAGATCAGATGTGGCAACTGTGATACTTAATTCAACTAAATATATTGGGATTATTGTGTGCAGGGCTATGTGCTCAGCCACAGTGGAAGATTAAAACAAGAGCCTCACAGGTTAACTGTGAAATAGTCACATGTAAAAGTAATCCTACATCAAGACACACTCTCAAGGTGCTCTACTGGAGGGTCAAAATGAATGACAAATAACACTTGAAAAATTGTTCTACCTCACTAGTAATCAAAGACAAGCAAAATTTATGTAATAATAAGTATCATTTTCTGATCAAATTGGCAAGTTTTTTGTTTTAAATTGTAACATCTGTTGACTAGAGTTTGGGGGAAAGAGCTCTCAAACACTGGTGGTAGAGGGTCTTTCCAGGTGGATAATTTAGCAAAATTCTTAAAAACCTTAAAAATGTACTTATCATTACACATAGCAATTGTGTTTCCATAAATAAACTTCATAAAGTCTGCTTTCCAAAGATTTTGCAAAAAAGATGTTCACTGCATCAATATTTTTACTTGCAATGGTGAAAAATTGGATAGAACCTAAATAATGATAATAACTAACATTTAATTGAGTATTTACTATGTCTCAGATGCTGGTCTGAGCACTTTAGGAAAATTCATTCAAACCTCACAAACAACCCTATGAGGGAGATACTATTATTATCATCACCTCCATTTTACAGAGGGACTGAGGCACAGAGATGTTAAGTAAGCCAGTCACACACCCAGTAAATGAAAGAGTCAGGAGTTAAGCCCAGCAGTCTAGCTCTAGAGCCTGTGTTCTTAACCATTTCATTCTACCCCTCTCTCTAAACTCTCCAATCTAAACGGCCAGTGATAGCCAAATGGTTAAAATCAGTAATGTTCAACGTGCATGTGTTTGTGCCTGAGAGAGAGAAAGAATGAATGTATGTATCAGATCAGGGAGAGAAGTGTCATGAGAGTGTTTCCAAATTGTTACCTAGAGCCTCTCTTACTGATGGGAATGTGTCATACTCCTCAGGTATAATGGGGAGGAAAGGAGAGAGAACCACTGGGTTACATGAACTAGAGCACATTTATACAAATATTATGTAATTATTTAAAAATATGATATATAACTATATTGAGTTATAGCCTAGAAAATTATCTTTCAATTTTTTTGACATAACCTATATTAAAAAATAAACATTTTACATCTCAACCTTGCTCTTCCATAAAAGGTCGAGGATCCAGTGGCTCCCGCCAGTACAGCTGTGCTAGTTGTTTTCAGTGGGTTTCTATTCCTATGTTACGTCAGTTGTTGAATATTTTGAATATCATATACGTTGTTTTATACACACACACAGACACATCTGAAACAGAAGTTTCATTGAAATAATATCTAGTAAATGTGATATACTCTTATATTTTCTATTCTATTCCATTCCACTCCATTCTTTTTTTTTTTATTTCAGCATATTCATTCCACTCCATTCTTAGAATTCTGGCTGTTAACCTCTTGTTGATTTCATTATCTTAAATTAATGTACCCATCGTTTGAAAACAATCCTGGAAGTCACGGTTCTTGTAATACTGAACATGTCCAGGAGGGGGCACCACAATTCTAGCCAGACATCCCCTTACCATGGGATCTCCAATGGGGAAAAAAGGGAAGGAAGGGCAGGGCTGTTGTCTTTTGCAGGGCACAGCCCAGTGGACCAGGAGTGAGACCCTGGCCTGAGGGTAGCCAGTCTCTTTCTTGACCAATTGCTTATCATAAGGCCTGAGAGTAAAAGCCCGGCTGATGCAGAGGTTGTGAGGGTCCATCAGAGTCTTAGTGTCATGAATCCGAAACAGAAAGTGCAGAAAGGTAGGTGGTTGACAGGGTAGGCGAAAGGTGAAAATCCATGAGATAAGGAGAGGCTGGAATGGTAATAATGAGTCATTAATAAAGCCAAAGTTTTCAATAAGTTGAAGTTATGGGGAAGTAGAAACTGTGAATAAGCAAAAGGCATAAGTAGGGGGGAAATAGAGGGTTGGGAAGCTTGTTGACAGAGAGTGCAAGCAATATACATTAAAATGCAATCGCACCAGTGGAGCCCTAGAGTGAACGCCTCAGACTGCTGCTGGCGTCGGGAGAGCTTCCAGGCTCTGCAAGGCCCAGTCAGACTTGTGTTCTCTTTCTAGATTTTGCATGGCTCCCTATATTTCTTAGTTCCCAAGTATCGTTACAGTAAATTCTTTCTCCTTTTGCTGACCTAGCAGCAGTTGAATCTCTTCTGTTTATTCCTAAAAAGGACTATTAGGAAGGAAGGAAGGAAGGAAGGGAAGATGTTCCCAGTATATTAAGCTTAAAAAGCATATATTAATAACTTAATAGCATCTCTTTATAAGCTAAGTTTGTTTAAAAATGTATAATATAATTTAAAATCTGGAAGACTATACGTGAAGATATTAATGACGGTTAGAGCTGAATGACGGCACCGTGGGTGTGATATGATATATATATTGGTTTTCATCCACGGTTCCTGGTTCATAACTCCCATAGGCCCTGTTACAGTCTTTTGATACAATGGTGGAACACTTTAGGCCTCAGAAGTAGCCTCAGGAAACAGAACTTCTCTCTATCTCTCTGACCTTCTCCTGCCCTCCTTTCACCTGCCCAAGTCAGCACTCTAATCTGATTCTAGGTCATAAAATCCTCATTCCAGAGAGGGTCCTGCCCCATAGCCTGGAAGAAGGAATGCTGCACAGAGAAGCCAAGGGGAGTCTGAACAGACAGGGCTTGCCGGGTTCCCCCATTTGGCCTATTAGTATTAGATCATACTCTTTTTGTCCAATCACGTTTCAATTGTCCACGCTTATGCCATGAAACCTCCATAAAAGGCCCAAAAGGACAGGGCTCAGAGAGCTTCCGGATAGCTGAGCATGTGGAGGCTGACGGAAAGATGAACAAGAACGTATGCATGTGCCGGGAAAGTGGTACACCCCAACTTCAGGGGGACAAAAGCTCCTGGCTCAGGACCTTTCCAGACATTGACCTTTGTATTTCTTTGTCTGGATGTTTGTATCCTTTAAAATATCCTTTGTAATAAACTGGTAAACATTAAGTGTTTCCCTGAGTTCTGTGAGCCGATCTAGCAAATTAACCCCAAAGAAGAGTTCATGGCAACCCCAACTTAAGGCCAATCAGACATCCGAGGCCCTGACTTTCTTGTGACTGGTGGTAAGGAGAGGGTGGTCTCCTCGTACTGAGCCCCCAACCTGTGGTTGCTGAGGCTATCTCCAGGTAGACAGCACCAGAATCGAATTGAATTGGAGGTCACTGAGCTGGTGTCCCCTGCGGAACTGATTTCTTGCTGAGTGTGAGGGGAGAAACCCCCACACATTCGATGGCACAGAAGTCTTCTGGGTTGATTGCTCTTACAGGGTGAGAGCAGAAGAAAACATAGTTTGAGTTCTTCTACTCACAGTGGGCATACTTTTTTTCTGTTTTTACAGTAAGTTTTTAAAAAAAAATAAGCATATACTAATTAAACTCTAATGTTTTAAGAGTTTTAAAGAGTTTCATTAAAAAGAAAGAGAAAAAATTAAGAACCCAGATCTTTTTAAAGATAACAGCACATGTTGCTGAATGTGTCTAGAAAGATCATGTGATTTGGGCTCGGCCCCAGAGGACTTGCAAGGTAGAGGTGTCCTGGAGGGAACTTTCCCCAAAGGGGCCACCCTGAGCAAAGTCAGAGAGGCTAGTGCCTCTCTCGTGGGAGGCTGACTGTAGCTGAAGCAGAGAGCACTCCACTAAAGGACACAAAAAATTGAATATATTTGGTGGAGATTGTTGGTTTTTTTACTTCTAAAAATTATGAAATATTTGATTTTTAAAAGATGTAATTTATATATGTTATGAAGCATAATGATAAAACAATAAAGGCTGGACATGGTGGCTCGCCTCTGTAATCTTAGCACTTTGGGAGACCAAGGCAGGAGGATCGACTGAGGCCAGGAGTTTGAGACCAGCCTGGGCAATATAACAAGACCTTGTCTCTACAAAAAATAAAATAAATAAATAAAAAAAAAAATTAGCCAGGCATGGTGGTGCATGCCTGTAGTCCCAGCTACTTGGGAGCCTGAGGCAGGAGGATCACTTGAGCCCAGGAGTTTGAAGTTGCAGTGAGCTGTGATTGTGCCACTGCACTCCAGCCTGGGTGACAGAGCAAGAACCCATCTCTAAAAATAAAAATTAAAAAAAAAACACGGAAGAATATATCCATTACCCAAGCTTAAAAAATAGAATGTGACTAATAGATTTGAGACCCTCATATGCTGCTCCCTTCTAGAATTAACAACATCTCTGAATTTTGTGTTAACATTTCCTTTATGGTTTTATTGAAAATGTTTCATCCTTAATAACAGTTAATGTTCTTTGCTTGCTCTTGGTCAGACACTATTCTGTAATAAATTCTTTACATATGTTAACTCTAATCCTCACAACAACCATATGATGATAAAAATACTATTATCATCATCCCCATTTAGCAGATGAGGAACATGAGGCACAGAGATGTCAAATGACTTGTTCAAAATCACACAGTTCATAAATGACAGACCCTGGCTTCATACCCAGGCAGCCCAGTTCAAGGTGTACCCTTAACCGTTAGCTGTTAGCTATCCGTCTCCTCTAAACAATATGTAGGCATACTTCATTTTATTGTGCTCTGCAGACATTGCATTTTTTCCAAATTGAAGGTTTGTGACAACCCTACATGGAGCAAGTCTGTCAGTGC
Source organism: Indri indri (assembly GCA_004363605.1). Taxonomy (NCBI): domain Eukaryota; kingdom Metazoa; phylum Chordata; class Mammalia; order Primates; family Indriidae; genus Indri; species Indri indri. The sequence goes on along the minus strand of RJWJ010015305.1, from coordinate 21,703 downwards.
TGTGTTTCCAACAGCATGTGCTCACTTCATGTCTCAGTCACATTTTGGTAATTCTTGCAATATTTCAAGCTTTTTCATTTTTTAAATCTGTTATGGTGATCTTTGAGCATGTGTGTTCTGACTGCTCCACCGGCCAATCATTCCCTCATCTCTCCCCCTCTCCTCAGGCCTCCCTATTCCCTAAAACACAATAATGTTGAAATTAGGCTAATTAATAACCTTACAATGGCTTCTAAGTGTTCAAGTGAAAGGGTGAGTCACATGTCTCTTACTTTAAATCAAAAGCTAGAAATGATTAAGCTTAGTGAGGACAGCATGTTGAAAGCCGAGATAGGTTGAAATCTAGCCCTCTTGCACCAACAGTTAGCCAAGTAGTAAAAACAAAGGAAAAGTTCTTGAAGGAAATTAAATGTGCTACTCCAGTGAACACACAAATGATAAGAAAGCAAAACAGTGTTATTGCTGATATGGAGAAAGCTTTAGTGGTCTGGATAAAGATCAAACCAGCCACAGCATTTCCTTAAGGGTTTCCTTTGGCTTAAGCTGAACCCTAATCCAGAGCAAGGCCCTAACTCTCTTCAATTCTATGAAGGCTGAGAGAGGCGAGGAAGCTGCAGAAGAAAAGTTTGAAGCTAGCAGAGGTTCCTTCATGAGCTTGAAGAAAGAAGTTCTCTCTATAAAAAAGTGCAAAGTGAAGCAGCAGGTGCTGATGTAGTCGCTGCGGCAGGTTGTCTGGAAGATCTAGCTGAGACCACTGATGAAGCTGGCTGCGCTAAACAACAGATTTTCAATGTAGATGACTCTAGTGAAAGAAGATGTCATCTAGGACTTTTATAGAGAGGAGAAGTCAATGCCTGGCTTTAAAGATTCAAAGGACAGGCTGACTCTCTTGCTAGGGGCTAATGTAGCTGATGACTTTAAGTTGAAGCCAATGCTCTTTTACCATCCTGAAAATTCTAGGGCCCTTAAGAATTATGCTAAATCCACTCTGAGCTCTATAAATGGAAGAACGAAGCCTGGATGGCAGAACATCTGTTTACAATATGGTTTACTAAATATTTCAGCCTACTGTTGAGACCTGCTCAGAAGAAAAGATTCCTTTTAAAATATTACTGTTCATTGACAATGCGTCTGGTTACCCAACAGCTCTGATAAGATATGTAAGAAGATTAATATTGTTTTCATGCCTCCTAACACAACATCCATTCTGCAACCCATAGATCAAGGGACAATTTTGACTTACAAGTCTTATTAGTTAATACATTTTGCCAGGCCACAGCTGCGATAGTGATTCCTCTGGTGTATCTGGGCAGGGTAAATTGAAAACCTCCTGGAAAGGATTCACCATTCTAAGTGCCATTAAGAACATTTGTGATTCATGGGAAGAAAGGTTCAAATATCAACACTGGCAGGAGTTTGGAAGAAGTGGATTCCAACCCATGGGATGACTTTGAGGGGTTCAAGACTTCAGTGGTAAAAGTAACTGCACATGTGGTAGAAATCGCGAGAGAACTGGGACTACGAGTGGAGCCTAAAGATGTGACCGCGTTGCTGCAATCTCATGATCAATCTTGAACGGATGAGGAGGTGCTTCTTATTGATAAGCAAAGAAAATGGTTTCTTGAGATGGAATCTACTCCTGGTGAAGATGCCATGAAAATTGTTGAAATGACAACAAAGGACTTGCAATATTATATGGACTTAGTTATAAAGCAGTAGAAAAGTTTGAGAGGACTGACCTCAGTTTTGAATGAAGTTCTACTGTGGGTAAAATGCTATCAGATAACATTGCATATCATGGAGAAATCTTTCATGAAAGGAAGAGTCACTCGATGTAGCAAACTTCATTGTTATTTTATTTTTAGAAATTGCTGCAGCCACCCCAGCCTTTGGTAACCACCACCCTGATCAGTCAGCAGCCATCAACATCGAGGCAAGACCCTCCACCAACAAAAAGATTACAACTCGCTAAAGGCTTAGATGATCATTAGCATTTTTTAGCAATAAAGTATTTTCAAATTAAAGTATGTACATTTGTCCTTAGACATGCTATTGCACACTTAATATACTACAGTATAATGTAAATGTAACTTTTATATGCACTGGAAACCAAAAAATTCTGTGACTCACTTTATTATAATATTTGCGAACTGAACCAAGGTGTCCCTGTATTGCTGTTTCACTTATTTTCAAATCACATATAAATAGAATCATACCATCTTAGTTTCATTTACCCAGAAGCACACCCTGACATATGGATTCTAATGCAAATGTTTTATTTGGGAAGTGAGCCACAAAAGCCCAGTAGGAGAGTTTGGAACAGAGACAGGGAGGGAAAGGAGGCCAGCACAGGGTTGTTATCAAAGAGGTTACTGCTGCGGACAACTATATCTTAATCACACTGAGCAACTCTGGGAGCCAGAGAGGAATATATACCTCATAGTTATTCTACCCAAGGGGTAAGGGAGCTGGGGTATTTACGCACATTGCTTACACTTCCCTGGCACTTCTGGCCTGCCGAACAGAGAAACTCCCCTGGCAAAGGGTTGTAGTTTCTGGCAGTTGGAGGTTGGACTGGCCTGTGCTTACGGCCCAAAGGGACACGAGCAGGGCATTGCCAATGTCTGCTTCAAACTCCATGCGATTCTGCAATGTTCTTTGTTGGTTGTTACCGTTCACCATTGTGGTTGTGTAATTCATCCTTGTTGGCATGTTGATACATATAACTGTGGTTCATTTATTTTCATTGCGTATTCCATAGTGTGAATGTGTTCCCTCTATTTGACCACTCTTCTGTTAATGGACGTTTGGGCTGTTTCTTCCTTTTTGTTAACACAAACAATGCTTCCTTAAACCTTGTTGCCCAAGTCTGTTGGTGCATTTGGGCAAGAGTTTCTCCTATACACTTAGGTTTAGAATTGTTGAGGTAGGAGATACTTACATCTTAAACTTTGCTACATAATGATTATAGCAGTTTTTCTAGTTACACCCCCACTAGCAGAGCATGAGATTTTCTAATATTTAATATCTTTGCCAAAACATGCTATTGTCAGGCTTTTAATTTTTGCTAGTCTGTTGGGTATAAAATGATAAATAGTGAAATTTCTTTATCTTTTGAGAATATATATATTTTTAAATTTAAAAATCATGTGGGGTCGATGTCACCATTTGGTTCTACTATTTTAAGTTGTCTAAGGATAAAGATGGGATAATAACACTTGGAGCTGGACTATAAATTAATGAAATTGTATTGCTTGCATAACTTGCCAACAAGCTCTAAAGTAAATACAAAGGAAGACTTTCAAAAGTGTGAGTGAGGCCAGGCATGTGCAGTGGCTCACCCCTGTAATCCCAGGTCTTTGGGAGGCTGAGGCAGGAGTTTGAGGCCAGGAGTTTGCAACCAGCCCAGGCAACATAGGGAGACCCTGTCTCTACAAAAAAATAAAAAATAAAAAAATTATCCAGGTGTGGTAGTGCATGTCTGTAGTCCCAGCTACTGAGGAGGCTGAGATGGGAGGATCGCTTGAGCCCAGGAATTTGAGGCTGCAGTGAGTCATGATCATGCCACTGCACTCCAACTTGGGCAACAGAGTAAGATCCTGATTCAAAAAAAAAAAAAAGAAAGAAAGAAAAAAGCAAGTGAATGTAGCAACTTGATTTAGGTATATATTCTAAGGATGACAATGACAAGTATGACCACAAAAATTCCATGTCTATTAAAAATTCAGTGTCCTTAATTTATAGGTATATTTCATACCATATGGGTGATAGATTTCCTACTCTGTGTTCTTATGCAATGGTTCTCTTAGAACCCTTTTCACTTTGGAACAAATAGTTCTTCTAGGGGGCTTGTCACAGGAGAAAGCTATGTCAACATTAATAAATTCTTGCAACATCTTTAGTGAAGGAAGAGGCAGTTCCCAGTTTAAGAGTTGTGTTTCCTAGGCATGCTATAACAGATTACCAGAAACCGCATGGCTTCAAACAACAGACATTTATTCTCTCATGGTTCTAGAGGCCAGAAGTCTGAAATCAAAGTGTAGGCAGGGTTGGTCACCTCAGGAAGTTCTGAAGGAGAATCCCTTCCATGCTTCTGGTGGCCGAGGCAATCCCTGGTGCTCCTAGGCTTGCAGCTACCCTGCTCCGATCTCTGCCTCATCTTTACACGGCCTTCTTCTCTCGTAAGGGCATTGGATTCAGGGCCTGCCCCAATCCGGGATGATCTCATCTCAAGATCCTTAATTTAAGTACACCTGCAAAGACCCCTCTTTCCAAATAAGTTCACTGCCTTAGTCAGGTCAGGCTGCTATAAGAAATAAGAAGGCTGGAAGTCCAAGATCAGGGTGCCAGCATGGTTTGGTTCTGGTGAGAGACCTATATCTGACTTGCAGACTCCTGGTTTCTTGCTGTATCCTCACATGGTGGAGAGGGAGAGAGATCATCTCTCTCATGTCCCTTCTTACAAGGGCGCTAATCCCATTCATGAGGGTTCTTCCCTCAGGATCTAATTACCCCCTAAAGGCCTCACCTTCAAATACCATCACATCGGGGATTAGGGCTTCAGCACATATATTTTGGGAGGACATAAACATTCAGTCCATAGCAGTTGACAAAGATACTCTGCTTACCAAACTGTCATCAGGCCCCTGAACCTTCTCTTAGGCCCATCTATGCACTTGTTTGTAAAATCCATTTTAGGAAAGAACCCTGCTAAGTCAGTTTAGTCAGAATTCCCTACACTCAATGTCTGATCACCCTTGATATCTGATCAGGTTCCTCATCCTCTACCATTCTCCAGGTGATGTCTGATCACCCTGGCCTGTCTTCAGCAAGAAGGTTGCTGTAGCCAGATGTTTACTCCTGGATGTTTCCTCTTAGTAATTTTCTATCCATTGAGTCTCACCCTGCTCCTTGGCTATAAATTTCCACTTGCCTATGCCGCATTCAGAGCTGAGCCCAAGCCCCTACTGCAGTAGTCCCTGTACCTACTGCAGTGGACCTGAATAAAGTCTTCCTTGTCGTGCTTTAACGAGCACCATTGAATAATTTTTTTTAACACAGTCACAATCACAGGTTTTGGGTGGACATATCTTTTGGGAGGCCACAATTAAACCCATTATAGGAGGCAACAGAAAGGTGGGAGATGTTAATTGCATTAAATTTTCAGAGATTCTGGCCATTGCTCTCCTTAGGGGACAAGGTGGAAAAACACCATGCAGGGTGGTAGAGATGAGAGTTCTGCCTTTGTGTATTCTGAGAGTTAATACCTTTTCCCTAAATAGAGGTTCAGTAACAGATGTCTGTTCTCCCTGCAGGGATTTCTCAAGGAACTCAGCCAAGGGGTAGCGGTGCTAATATTTTCACTGGAGAAATGACTCTCTAAGAAGGAAAAATACGTGTGCCATTAGATGGACACATTGTAAGAGAATTTATCCTGATAGATATTTATTTCATTTTTCATTCCCAATCTTGATGTCTTTAAAAAAAAAATCTTTTCAAAAGTTTTTCCCTGGAGAGAGAAACAAATTGGACTTAAACCTGTTTTGTAATGTTCTATTTACTTTATCTAAAAGGTCAGAAAGTAATAATAACAAAATGTTAACTTTTTCATTCTTGGTTTTTTGTCTGTTTGTTTAATTGTTCGGTATTTTTACACTTGAAAAGTTAACTTGATATGTTGCCCGTCATTAGAAAGAGATACCATAAATATGTCAAGCAATACCATTTACTGCTTCAGATATTTATTTTTCACTATAAAAATGGATTTTTAAGCAGTAAGATTGTATTTTTGTCTAGTCTTCCTTAAAAAAATTAGAGTGGCATTATTTTAAGAAAAGAAGCATGATTACTCCATTCTTACATCTATTTAGAGAACAACTTAAATAGTATGGGAAAGTCGCCGACAGCAAGGCTGGCAGGTTTGGGCTTGAGTGCATGCTGTGATTAAAATTATCACAGAGAAAATACCTTTGTGAGAAAGACTTTAAATCACCCCTCCCTCCAACACACAAAGTTTTTTCTTTCTTTCTCCTCTAAAGGCCTCTCTCTCTTATGACTGAAAGTCACATGAATTCAGTGTCAGAGTTTTCAAAAGCAGTCTATGCCATTGTGCCCATTTTACAATGAAGAAATGGAAACTCTTAAGGATAAATGAACAACTGAAAAAAAAAAAAGCCAGGGTCTAGTGCACACGTCTCCTAAAGCTACACCTGAATTTTAAATAATTTAATCAAATCATTATCAGGAATATTCTAGATCTTGAATGAATAATAACAAAATAATAATTGGTGTTATTCCTATTATTTTTTCCCAGGCTTTCTTAAGAAATACAGTATACACCCTGAAAAAATTATTTACCTGTCCTTGAATATTCTCAGATTTCTAACTCATGAAATTAGTTAGTTAAAAACAACATGCACAGATACACACAAAAGAAAAATCCAAACGTTATTGTAGGAACTTCAGTGAACTCTTTGTCTGCTTAGGAATCTGTTTGCTCATATCTGAGATGACTGGCTCAATGAACATACTTGTTTATTCTAATTTCTCTGTGCAAATTTTGTACTTTCAAATCAAGAACCGTGTGCAGCGATGTCTGACAGACCAGTGCTGCAGGTTATATCCGTTTCAGCAGCAGTGCTAAGTCAATTATTAAAACATTGAAAAATTACCTTTATCCATTGTGGCTCATTCCAGCAAACAGCAATTCAGAGTGCAAAAATCCATTTCACCCACGATATCTCGTTTAATTTCCACAACACTGAGAGAGGATTTTTTCTTATTTATTAATGGATATAAAAAGGAGCCTCTGAGATTTGCTCAAGGTCACAGTTCTCATCACACATCAGCTTTATTTAAAAATAGACAACTCCAAATAAACCCCATAGTTTATAAAATAGTATTGTACCAATGTTGATTTCTTAGTTTTGTGAAATGTACTGTGGTTTTATAAGATGTTAATGTCAGGGGTGAAGGGTACACTGTACCCTCTGTACTGTCTCTTCAACTTTTCCGTAAATCTAAAACTATTTTCAAAACATTAAAAAAATAGATCCTCTGATTATTTCACAGCGTGTTAGCATTTTCAATCTGTCAGGGTAGAATATAATCTTTCCTTTTACAGACGAGGAAACGGTACCCAAACTGACTTCCCCCAGCTCAGACCAGACTCAACTCTCTCAATTACTGAGCTGGTTTTTCCACAGCACCTGCCTGATTTGCAAGGGGTATGTAGAAATCTCATCGTTTTATTCAAAAAATTTCATCGGTAGGCCCACATATCCTGTCTACACGTAGGAGTACATACAGATTGATGTGTACAACTTGTTGTGATGCCTAAATTCCTTTTATCTGTGAATCCATTTTCCCATCCATTTTCCCATCACATGACTGTTCAGACTATGCGCACCCCCAGAGGTTACTTCCATCTGGCTCCTGTGTTGTTGGAAGATCCCTTCTCCCTTATTCTAACTCTGTTGCTTTTCTTTGGATCCACAGCCTTCCTCCCATCTTGATTTGTTTTTTCCCCCTTGCCTTTTTTCTTGAGGTCTGCTGAGTGAGGCTATGTGAGTCACACTCAAAGAAGTTTGACAACGTATGCTTCTCTCTGTCTCCTGCCCTTTAGAGACATCCCAGTTCAGCAAGAGTCAAGCACAGCTTACCTGGTAACTCCTCTCATTTTTGAGCACTGGGAACAGAATGTACGCATCTTCGAAATTCTGCTCCAAGCGTGACCTTCCCTATATCCAGCTATCCACTTGATAGAATTCTTTGCATCAGTAAGGACTGCATGTGGATAATTGCTTCTATTATAACCCGCCTTACTGACAGGTATTGGATTCGGATTTTTTTCTTCAACTCAGTTCTCATTTCTTGGACTGACTTTGAACATTGCTTCTTCCCTCACCCTCTCTTGACTTTAGCTTCAGTTTCTGAATATTCGTGCACTTGGCTATTGAAGGTTGATATGATGCCACTGTTGCTACTGAGCATATATTAAGGGTGAAAAAAAGAATAAAGGAACACAAATGCATCATTGCCAGTTTTGCTGTCTTCTTACAAAGGCGTGAAACTTCAAAAGAGAGAAAGACAAAAAAAAAAAATTTTCATATTTTTCATGTTCCCTTCCAGTCTTGGTTCACAGGTAAAAGAAAAAACATGCTGTTTTTTTTCTACCCTAATCTCGATTTCTGACACTAACTAAAGAGGAAAAACAACTTATTTTTCTCTACTAACTACTTCACTTCTGACACTACCTGGGGTTAGTGCAGACCCCACAGGTTAAGGGCTCAGTCCCTCAAGACTGCCTCCCACTTCAGATGCCCACTGTAAGTAGTGAGTCCCCCAGTTGCTCACACTTCTGTCTAACTTGGCTACGAATCAGAGGTTGCTACGACCCCTTCCTCGGGTTTGATAATTTGCTATGATGGCTCACAGAACTCAGGGAAACACTTTCCTACATTTGCTAGTTTATCATAGTGGATATTATAAAAGACACAAAAGAATAGCGAGATGAAGTACGTAGGGTGAGGTCTGCAAGGGTTCTGAGTGCAGGAGCTCCTGGCCTCATGCAGTTAGGACATGTCACCCTCCTGGCACGTGGATGTGTTCACCAAGCCAGAAGCTCTCCAAACCCTGTCTTTTAGGGATTTTTACAGAGGCTTCATCACATAGGCATGACCAAGTATTAATTCAATCTCCAGCCCTCTCCCTCCTTAGAAGACTGGGGGATGGGGCTGAAAGTTTCAAGCTTCTAATCCTGGTTTGGTCTTTCTGGTGACCACCCCCATCCTGAAGCTATTGAAGGGCTCAGCAAGAATTGCCTCATAAAAGCAACAGATGCTCCTGTTACCCAGGAAATTCAAAGGGATTTAGGAGCTCTGTGTCACAAACTGGGAGCAGAGACCAAATATATGTTTCTTGTTAAGTGTCAATATGCCTAGCTATTTCACAAGGTTATGCTATACAGAGTCTACTTCATATTTACTTTTTTCTTTAATATTAAATCATGCATTTTTCTATAATTGTCATGAAGCTCATTTTAGTAGATGCATAATATACATAATTTACAGTGTTAACTATGTGTCAGGTGTTTAGCATACATTATTTTATTTAATTTTCACAAAGCCCTACAAGGCAAGTATGTACTCATTTCACAAAAGTGAAAACCTGAGGTTCATAGGATTTAAGTAACTTGCTCAAATTCATGCATCTGGTGAGGGATTAAGCCAGGATTCAAACCAAGGTCTGCTGACTTCCAAGTCTATGCTACTGACTTGTCAGATAATAGAGCAAGGAGCCACTGAAGAACTCAAGGCTTAACCAGTGGTTCTCTGCCTTGGCTGCACACCATAATCATTTGGGGACCTTTAAAAATACTATTGCCAGAGTCTCATCTTGCAGGGGTGGGGAACCTGTAAGGCTACATGATCCCTAAGTGTGGCTCCTTGACTGAATCCAAACTTCACAGAATAAATCCCTTTATTAATACTTAGGATAATCCCCAAGTATTTTAATGTCCAGCCAGAACTGAGAGCCGCTGCTTTCTACCATGACAGCTTTACTGTGCAGACAATGAAAGCAGAAAAACAGTTAAATTGCATCCGAAATGAATAGAGTTATTTAAGTCAACTTAAAAAATGGCTTCATAAGTTACATGTCTCCTGCCAAGTTGAGGAAGTCTATTTATGCAGGTTTGAGAAATAAGCATAGAGGTATTAATTGAAGCCACGGATGTAGATGATTAACTCTTGCAAAGCATGTCATGAGAAGAGAAAAAGGCCAAGAACACAGCCCTTGGGGATACTATTTAAGAGATATGCAGAGGAAGAGCTGAAGAGCTAGAGTGAATGCTATTTCCAGGATTTTAAAATTCTATTTTTACTAGAGACAAGGTCTTGCTCCATTGCCCAGCCTTGAGTGTGGTGGCACTATGTTAGCTTACTGCAGCCTTGAACTTCTGGGCTCAAGTGATCCTCATGCCTCAGCTTCCTGAGTAGCTGGGACTACAGGCATGCATCACCTGCCCAGCTAATTTTTTCTTATTTTTTGTAGAGATGTGAGTCTCGGCATGTTGCCAAGGCTTGTCTTGAGCTCCTGGCCTCAAGTAATCTTCCACCGTGGCCTCATGCTTGGATTACAGGCACGAGCCACTGTCCCCAGCCTTTATTTCCAGGATTTTTAAATTCTATGTGCTGCCAAGAGAGAATGTGTGAGAAGGCCTGAAAAGTGTTCACTGGATTTAGCAATAAGCCCTCACTGGATGCTTCATGGGTGAATACTTGTGGAGCAGTGAATGCAGGTAAATCAGATTTCAGGGAGTTGAGACAAATGTGGGAGATAAGGAAGTGGATACAATCTGTATGGACCTTTCTACAGAAATTGTGCCTTTAAAAATGTTATCAACATGTTTCAGCTGTAAGCATGAGAGTATCTAAATAAAAGTGACTTACATAACAGAGATCTTCTCCACTCAACACACACGACACATAACAAGAAACCATAAGTGGGTGGTTCACAGCTTTAGACTACGGTTGGCTCCTCTGGGATACACCTGGCCACCCTTCATGGTCATAAGATAGAATCATCTTCAAACATCATGTCCTCACATGAAAATGTCTAGAGAGGTAGCTCTGCTCACGTGCCTCTCTCCTTTCATCAGGGAGGAAACCTTCCTGAACAGACGCAGCTGACTTGCCCTAATGACTCATTGGCTTAAACACTCACATCCCCTCCTCCAGCTACACAGGAGTCTCAAAGTGAATATCTGGCATTTTCCCCCTTTATTGGGAGGTAGGTTCTCCTTTCAAGCAAGAAAGGGAAGAAGAAAGGTGGCTGTACAGCCAACCAAGGGGTCCTTAGAGGATGTGGAGAGAGTGTGGTAGCCAGAGGGAGACATGGGCTCAATGAAATTTTTTTGCTTGTTTGTTGTAATATGGTTGGAACTGAGCATGTTTAAATGCTTTTCACAGAGAAAAATATAATCAGAATAGTGACACCTCTGGGATTGTGGGATGCAATGGGATGTAAAATGTGAGAGCTGGGCAGGCATCTCTAATTGGAGGGAAGGAGTAACGGAAGAGAGTGGATTTAGGTGAATGTGTAGGTTTGTTGGGGAGCTGAGGGAATTCCCATCTGATGGCTTCTGTTCTTCTCTGTGAAGCAGGCAGCTGAGTTATCTGCTGAGGGGAAGCAGGGGGGGGGAGAGGGCGAGGAGTCTGAAGACAGTAGACAACATAAGAGAGAGTTGCCCAGGCAACACAAGATTTCCAGATGGTTTTAAGGGCACAGTTGAGGTTGGCTGCTGTTAATTTAAGAACACTGCAATCAGGGGCATTTAGGATTTTTTTTCCCTTCAGCTGCACTAGACACCTGGTCACAAGTGTTGAGAACACAGAAGGATTACTATCTCAGGGGACTTTTTGCACAGGTGTGATAAAATAAATGGGGCAAAGGAATTGAAGATATTATCAAAAGAGCAATTGCAGCGATAGAAGACAGAATCTAAATTGGAAGAAAGTGAAAACAGGAGAAGGTCCACCAGGAGAAAGTCAAAAGACCAAAGGATCAGAGATACTAAAGGGGCTGAAGGAATGATATATTGACCATGAGTGAGAGAACTGGAGGCTAAGGCTTACCAAAATGGTCTGGATTTATATCAGACATTGGTACAATTCTGGATGTTGACAAAGCCCAAAATGTGAAATGGGAATGAGTGGCTGAAGCAGAACGAAAAGCAAGAATTGAGAAGTCATGGTATGGGAGGGTAAGTCATGGTACAGGGCGTTGGTCTCATCTGTAAAAATAAAGGTATATGAAATAAGTGCTTTTCAAACATCAATGTTCATATGCATCTCCTGGGTATTTAGTTTACTAAAATGTAGATTATGGTTCAGTAGATTTGGGGTGATTGGAAATTCTGCATTCCTAACCAGTTATAGGGTGATGAAGACGCTGCTGGTCCGGAGCCCCGCACTTTGAGTGGCAAGGCACTGGAAAATCCTATCACTGACTTCCACACATACTCCCTTCTTTTCAATAATCCTCTATGCCACTCTGCTGAAAGGGGCAGACCTTAGAAACTGTGTTCCACTTAGTGCCTTCGGTTGGCTGGCTGGAGGTGGACGGCCTGATGCAGCTAGAAATCAACCTATAATCTAGACTGAGCCAGTCAAAATTCTTTAGGAGAATCTGAACTGAAAAATGGATACTGAGCCTGCCAAGCAGTGTGGGCACTGGAGCTGTAAGGTCCACTTTTCCTTGAGTTTAGCATCAAAACAAGCTAGAACCATAAGTGAGTTGAAGTTTTGGGAAGTCGTAATCACAAGGAAACAGAGGAAGCTGGTTTTTAGGAAAAACAATATATAAAATTGATGAGATGAGAATAAGCACCTCTAGAGTGAGAGGGTCGTTATCCCTGACTCAACCCTCCTCCTCAAACACACCTACACAAATATCTGGTCTCTCTAGACTGGCTTCTTGCCTCTCCTCATCTTGGCAAACTCACAGTCTCCTTTTGGGTTCTGATTTAGAGCCTTCCTCAAGGAAGCTTTCCCTGCCACCTGAAGCAAGTGAGTGCCCTCCCGTGTATCCCCATAACACCCCATGGTGTCCAGTTCACAGCACTCATCACCATTTATGACAGTCACCATTTGGATGCTTACTCTTGCTGATGTCTTATATATTCTCTATTAAATATTCATTTTTTAAAAAAATTGAAGTTAGATATTATAGTTCAATTTATTATCATCTTCATTTTTTGCATATGAAGGAACTCCAGAGAGGTTAGACAAGAACACATAGTTTGTAGATGGTGGCATTAGGGTTTGAGGGCAAATATGATCAACTTCAAAGCTTGCACTCTTAGCCACTGTACTTTCTCCTTTCTCTACATGGCTATCATGTATCTCTATCTTCCACTCTAGCGCCAAGATTAGGACTATGCCTGTGTCTTGATCACTATATTACCCTGTCTAGTAGTTGCCCGGTACATAGCAGATTCTCAAAAGCATTTTGTTGAAGGAGGCTAAATGTGAGTGAATAAAGTTATTTGTAGGGCCAATAAACCTTCTAATAGAACAGGGTGCAGGATTGTATAGCATGCTGTTTTATCAAAAAGTCCTGAGCAAACAGAAGATCATTTGTAAAATATATAACTGGTAAATCTGATATGCACCGTACCTAATTCTACTCAGTGTTGCAAATTCCAAATCTACATATCTGTGCAGTTCTTAGTTCATCCCTTATCCTAAACTGTTGAGTAACCACTTGGAATCATAGCTTGGATGCTGAGTGTCGTATGGGTACAACGTTTCAACCTAGACTCTTCCTGCACACAAACGTTTAAAGAGCCTTTTCAACAGGTGCTATATAGCTACGGTCCCTGATCCGCCGGCCACAGACCGGTACACTTCAACCTCCCCCTACTACCCCCCACCGGGGTGGAAAAGTTGTCATCATCCACAAAACTTAGGAAGGTGGGGGTGGGGCGCACAGCAGGAGGTGAGCAGCGGGCAAGCGAGCAAAGCATCATCTGTATTTACAGCCGTTCCCCATCGCTCACATCACCGCCTGAGCTCCGCCTCCCCCGACCCCCAACACATGCGTGGAAAAATCGTCTTCCGTGAAACTGGTCTCTGGTGCCAAAAAGCTTGGGGACCGCTGCATGGTGTCCCCAGAATCCAGCATGGCTGTTTGTTTCCAAATATTTATAAATGACTCCAAATGCAGAAAGACTTAAGTTACCTTCATTGGCCTGTCCACCTTCAGTTCTTTATACCCTAAAACCTGGAGAAGAGGTTGACACGAGCAGCGCTGGCTCTGTGGTTGCAAACTTGTTTAGTCAGCACCATCACTGGCAGGATGAATGCACAAGTCCAAAAAGTACCTAGCATTATTACCTCCCGACTGTAAACAACATAAGATCCCTATCATAGAACAAAAGAGACAAACATACTCAACCCTAAGCAAAGATTACCAGTAACTCCCACCCTGTCCTAGTTGTGCAAAGACTGGGGTGGTTAAAGCAGGCTGATTGTTTTTAAGACCCTTTCTGTCAAGTGCAAAGCTATCTTCAGAAATGGGCTTTGCCCATGAGGATCGAGCAGACGCTAATTACTAAGAGGCTGAGAAACGTGTAGCCGCGGAGATTGGCCGCCCCACGGGGAATAAGCTGGCACCTCTAGAAATAAATCTCCGCAGCCAATGCAGCGCCTTGGCCCGGGGGATTGGCGGCCTCGGTCGTGACGTGGTCTGGGCGGGTCGCGCGGGTTTGCGACAGTGGCCGCGGGTCCTGGCCGGGGGAGCTGGGGGACAGCTGAGAGGGGACCCGCGGTGGCCGAGCGCCCGCTCTCTGCCAGCGCGGAAGGTCTCTTCCTCCCCGATCCACCGAGCTGCGTCCCCGAGCCTAGGCACCGGATCCCGGCGGGGGTCGGCCAGGGCTCCTCAGCGTGCAGGAAGCCGAGGTTTGGCCTGCGGGCGCGGGGCGGCCAATCCGTGCAGGGCCGGGGCGGGATTCCCCCGCTCGCTGTGCCCAGCCTGTGCTCCTGCCGCGGCGCCTGCAGAGAGCGCGGGGAGAGCAGCGGCGAGCACGCCGGCCCTCGGGTAGACAAAACACCTGAGACGGGATCCAAGTTGCTCGGCGCGGCCCCGGCAGCGACCCGAACCCGCTGCGCTGAGGGACGGGCGTGCGGAGCGCTCGGCTCTGCTCGGGCAACTTCACTTCTCCCGCCGCTCGGGAATGGAGGGGCTGGGGAGGCGCAGAGGACCCGGAGAGGGGTCCCTGATGCGTTCTTCCATGAAAACTTTCCCCACCTCGAGCATGAAGGCATACGTGCTCACTGGAGAAAATCTGGAACACCTGGGAAATTATTGTGTAGAGAAACGGGCGAGGCGTGGGATCACCCCGGGGGCGAGAGGAAACCCATTTGCCTCGCTAACCGCAGCCGGGGCGAGCGCGGCGAGAGCTTAGGTTTGGGGAAGTGGGAGCTGCTGGGCGGGGGCGTCCCGCGGCGACTCGGCCGCGCAGTGTTTGTTTCCTTTCACTTCCTGCGTTAGCTGCTCAAGATGAGGAGAGCGGGGCTTGGGCGGAGCGGCCACGCGTCCCGGGAGTGAGCGCCCACCCGGGGGTCTGGCTATGCGTGCGCCGTGAGTACCCGGCTGTCGGAGGTGTGGGCCGGAGACTTCGGGAGGTAATGCTGGCTCGCTTTTGAGTGGCCCGGGGAGAGCGAAGAAACCCCAAAATGGAGGACTTTTCTACCAGGACCTACGGCACCACTCGCCTGGACAACAGACCTCTGTTTGGGGAGACGTCGGCCAAGGTGAGTGCGGCCTGTGGCTCTAGGTCGCGTGGGGGTGTGTGTAAGTGTCTGCCCTCCTGCCTGCGGCCCCCGGAAGCACTTTTAGAAAGAAAGCTGGTTCTGCAATCTCGCTTTCCTCTCAAGATGTTTGCCCTGCCACTCTTTGGGACGTGGTTGGCCAAGAGCCTTGAAGGCTGGGACTGGAGAAAAGTTCAGAAAGTTCTGGACTGTTGGAAGCCCTTTCTGGGGAGTGCGGAAGTCCCTCTCCGGAGGGGAGGTATTTACGGGGTGGTTGCACAACCGCACCTGCAGCAGGAGTACTGACCTAGAGGCTTCAGTGTGTGTGTGTGGCGGGGGTGGGGTGGGTTCCGTAAGAAAGCCGAAGGAGAGGTGCTTGGGATTCGTTTACATAGAGCTCTGAATGTTTACTGCTGAGGGGTGAAGCAGCCAAGCAGGGAAAAAGGGGAGAGGCATGAACTGAGGGTTTCTTTGATGGTGGCCTCCATTCCAGGAAATGATCAAAGGGTACCTGGACCCAAACAAGCTATAGTACATTATTCTAGGCTTTTAAAAGTATAACGCCTTTTTAAAAAGCTTAATTATGTGATGTCGTGGGCCAACAATTGAGGAGAGCTCTTTTCCTGTTGTCAGCATTAACTTTCTGAGTAGTTTAGGCATGATTAGCCTGGAGTTTTTTCCCCTTAGAAAGTGGCATTGGTGATCTTTGACCGCTAATAAAGTGCTTTCAGCCTCTCAAAAGGTAAGGCACGTATAGGGTCCAGGGCTTCTTAGATTTCTTAGCTTTGGCAGGCGCCCCGTAGCAGAAAGGGTTGGGAACTTGTACATCTGGCAGTCTGCGTTATAGTCCTCAATTTGGAAGCTGCCAGCCTGCCACAAGACTTTATTTCATGAACTCGACATAGATTTTGGTGTCTCTTCTCGAAATGTTTTAATAAGAAAATGTATTAAGCTTGATCTCCAGGAAGATGCACTTGTTCATCTTGTGACTTTGCATAATCTCAGCCCCCAATGCTCCTGGTTTGAGAAACATGGCTAGTCCAGTAGATGTTCCTGTTTCTGTAAATATTGACCATTATTATATACTTGGCCCTAGGGGTCCAAGGGACCCAGTCAGGTGGGGGAAATACGTAGACAAATGTGATGTGGTTGGATCTGTGCTATGACAGGGATAGATTGGGGTACAGAGGAGAACTAGTCACTTTTATATGGGAAGTTTGTCCATCTGTCCCAAGAGCTAAGAGGTTCAGTGTCTCCCCAACATGTTGGCACATGATTGGGGTTCTGGGTGATCCAGACCTCTGACCTCTTTTAACCCCATTGCCCTTGTAATACAGAGATAGGTGATTTGCTAATGGACTTATTGATTTATGTAGACACTTAGAAATATCTGTATTTTCTGAACAGCTTGGGCCAAAACTTTGAATGACTTTGTTTCCTATTGCCTTGATCCATATCCATTTGAAATCCATCCAAGAACTTTACTATTCCAAATGTATCTCTGTTTATTGCGTACTCATCTAGAAAAAGAGTATATTGCCCCGGGATTATTTAGGCAACTTTAGGGCATTATAATAGTAGCTTCAGCTACTTACAGAAAAAAGTTAATATAAATTCCTCATTTCTCAAAATTTCTCCCATTAACTCCCTCTGTGAAGCTGACAGGGTGATTGGACATAGAGAAATTCTACAGCGTGGAGAAAGAGAGAGACCCCTGGTCTGAGGGTAGGAGAAAAAACATTGTGTTTCTTACAAATTGAGATGCTGCATCTGAGGGAGGAGAGGCATCTGTCTTGGTTTGCAGCAAATGAAGATTTTATTTGAGGGCCTGAGGTGGGCACGGCATGTGAATGGGGCCTCAATCCTGAAAGGATAGGACACATTATAGTGGAGCCATTTCCGTGGAGGACAGTGACTGCTAGAGCGAGTGGATTCCTGGGGACCCTGAGAAACCCATACACTGGCCCTTGTGTGTGGGTGTCCCCAGCTTGCTCTCTTTTAGATGCCAGAAAATGACACAATAGCCACTTAAGTGGAAACTTGATGTTAGTGAACTACCACTTCTGAGGAGTAAGATCAAGAAAGGGAAAAGCCCACTTCCTGTCATACTCTGACAGATTTTCTGAGCTTTTTGTAATCTTACTTGCTTTATAACAACTGACAATATACAGCCTCTGGATTTTAGGTGCAGCCCCTAACTCGAAGGCAGAGGACTAAAGCCCAAAGAGCAGAGTCTAGAGGGAAGTTTGTGTTTCCTCCCTGCCAGGCAACATGCTGCACATTCGGCTTTGCCTTGCTTGATCACCAAATGCCTTTGTACGATGGATGTTCTTATTCCTGGTTTACAGCTAAGGAAGTGGAACCTCAAAGAGGGTTGTGTGTTCAGTCATACAGTAGTTTTCCTCTAGTGATATTTTACCTTGCTCTCATGAGTTGAATAGTGAAGTCAGTAGTAATTTAATTATGCAGTTTCTCAAGCACTTTAGACATTCACACACCTGTGCCCTTTCACAGAAAATAGGGGGTGAAGTGGTTTGCCACATGTTATGTCGTGAGTGGTAGATAATGGAATCTGCTATAGAACAATAAATATATAACCCAGTGGCCCATGAGCAGCACCCTCGTTGGCAATCCCTGAAGGGACTTCTGTCTTCGCCATTACTGGATGCACATAGTGATTGCAGTTACTGAAACCCCAAATTTACTCAATCTTTCACATGCTATTTAGAAATAATTTTATAGGTGGACCGTGGAGTGAAAGGCAAAGTGAAATAGTTCTCTATTGTTACATAACTATCTAACAGATTTTTGACAAAAACCAGAGGTGTTCATCTTTTGTAAAACAAACAAAACAAACAAAAAACCATAGACCTCATTCCTTGATACTTTTGGCATTACATATTGTTAGGTGGGCTATCTTATGAATTCTAGACGCTTTGTTCGTCTTTGTTCGTCTCTTTTACACTGTTCCCAAGTTCTGAGCTATAATACATCTCTTTCAGGTGAAAACTATGGCACAGATACTAAGATAATAAGAAATAGCTAAAGTTTCTAAGCCTGTGTTGTGGCTTAGCATTTTCTAAAGGAGTGCTATCCAACAGAAATATAATGTGAGCCATATATATAATTTTAAATTTCCTAGTAGTCATATTAGTATAAAGAAACAGGTGAAATATTAATAATTTCATTTAATCTTATATACCCAGAATAACATTATTTCAACATATAATCAATATAAAAAATTGAGATTTTTAACAATCTTTTCTCGTACTAATTCTCTGCAATCCAATGTGTATTTTACACTTAAAGCCCATCTCAATTTGGACTAGCTATGTTTCAGGTGCTCAATAACTACGCATGGCTAGTACAAGTTGGGCATCCCTAATCTGAGATCCTCCAAAATCCAAAATTTCTTGAGTTCGGACTTGACGTCACAAGTGGAAAATTTCACACGTAAGTGCATAACCCAAACTTTGTTTCATGCACAAAATTATTAAAACTATTGTATAAAATTACTTCCAGGCTATGTATATAGGGTGTATATGAAACAAAAGAATTTCATGTTTAGACTTGGGTCCCACCCCCCAAGATATCTCATTATGTATAGGCAAATATTCCAAAATCCAAAAAAATCCAAAATCTGAAACACTTCTGGTCCAAAGCATTTTGGATAAGGGTATTCAACCTGTATTACCATATTTTATAGCACAGTTCTAAAGCTAGTGAAATATTACTTATGGTGGTTCCATAGTCACATTTGTGAAACATTTTTCTTTATTGTGGGACTTTCGAAAGCTTTAATGTGCCAATTTTCATTGTAACTCTAGTTGGTGAGGGTGGGTAAGTAGTACTTCCCAAACTCTTTTGGTGGTGTCACCTTTTTATCCCTAGCACAATGCCTTACCCAGTTCTTACCCTCCCCTACCCCCGGGAGTATTCACTAGACAGGTCTCTACAGGATGTACTCTAGGAAACATGGCTCCAGGAATTTCCTTTCTCTGCTCTTTCCTGTTAGGGTGTGAGCTAGTGAATGTGGGTTTTGAGAAAGATTTCTCCAAACAAATATTAGGATAGAAAGAAGGAAAAGTTTGTTACTTTTTCCAGATGGAAAAAGAGCCAGCACAGAAGTGGAAGAGGGAGAGAGTGCTGGCTGTCAGCTCAGGAGCTCTTCAAGGCTGTAAAAAGCAAACCCTCAAAAGCAGTTTTAGGTTTGGCAGTGTAAAAGAGAAAGATTTACATTTCTTTTCTGTATGCTCATCTCTTTTCAGATGTTGTGAAAACAGAGCCGTGCGGGATACCTGTTAGCAAGAGAGCTTGTGTGATTGATCTTAGCCTTCACTGAGAAAACTATGGGTTAGATAATTTTTTCTATTATTTCGTTAGCAAGGCCGTCCTTTCATTCCCCTTCTCTCCCCTAGTGTGAACTAAAACCTGGAGCTATATCCCTCTCTTCTGCCCACAGGTGCCTTTAAAGTTTGCTTTAGGACAACACACAGTTTAGGCAGTCTGTCCCACTGTCTGTGTAATAGGAAGGCATTAAGTTATTCTCAGGGCTGGTGAGTCAATCTTTATCTTTTGACTTGCTAGCTGGTAGCCAAATCATCTGAAATCAGTTTCAGCCAGTCTAGAATGGTGAATCTAGGAGGGGAGGGAGGGAATGGTTTTCTCAGTGGGAGAAAGCAAAGCAGTATCCCATAGCTACAGCAAATGGAAAAAGGATGAACGATCCACTTGGTGGGATGTAGTATGAGCTGGTCTCTAGACCAGCCTATTCTGTTGATTTTCAGTGATCACAAAATAAGTGATTTCTCTAAGAAGGGTAGTGGCAGTTCTTGCCCCTTTATTCATTCTTGGATATGATGTATGAAAAGTGAGTGAATTTGGGAGAAGGTGTGGGTTTTGAACTCCCCAGCAGATGCCATAGGGGAGGGAGGACCTCTGTGCAGGGGGCAAGTTCGTGGCCTTAGAGGCTCAGATCCTTGGTTCCAAAGGCAAAGGCAGCTTCCTGCATCCCCTTACCCCCAGTTAAAAAAATGATGGTGAAAAGCAAGGGCTTTTCATGATTGGTAGTCCTAGTCAAGCAATTCAAACTTGCAGCATTTGGCCTCAGCAAAAAATAATGTAAGATGAGAGTGCTACTTCATGCCTTTTTTTGGGTGGGGGGTGCTGTTTAAGAACAAAGCTGTGGTCGAGATTGCTGTCTGTGCCCGCATTCCTTCTCCCTACCTAGAGCCCCAAGGCTGTCCTCTGAGGAGTGCAGGCTTCTAGCTTCTCTCCTCCTTACAGAGCTTCTAGGTGATCCTCTGAGCACAGCTTCTGCCTCTCTCTCTCAAAGGAGGGTTAGTCACCCCAGGGACTGGAAACAGTTGTCTCCTCTCCTCTCATCCAGCCTGTCAAACTGCTATGTTGTTTCTTGTGCTAGAGAAGCGATTAAGGACAAATAGACATGACTTTTTTTCTCCTACACTGTATTCTGCATGTTTTCTCTCCCCCTCACCCAGACCAGTGGACTGGAATCTCTGGGGGTGGAGCCCAGGCATTGGTGTCTGTGGCAAGTCCTCAGGAGATGCTGGTACATAGGCCCAGTTCCAAGGGCCTTCGCCTTGCTCTGTGTGAGCCAGTCCAGGTGAGCACCTCTGCACTGACCCCTTTCCTTTAGCTGCCTCCCTGCTCTTTGCAGATGCTCTTCTCCTTTCTGGAGTGTCCTTTCTTCTCCAAATATCTGAATCCTGCTCAGTCTATTTCCCCACTTTAGAACCTTCCTGGCCACCCAGCCTCTCCATACTTCCCTTCGATGAGCCTGACTGTCAGAGCTGCCCCCCGGCACCTACTCCTTGTGCTGTGAGGGACTTGTGTAGGTCTTCCTTCCCCAACTAGAGTATAAACTCTTGGATGGCAGGTGCCAGTTTCCTCATTTCTGTAGCCTGTTTAGCACTAGGCACCAATGCCTTACCCAGTTCTCGATTTCATGTACAGTAAGTTTTAAGTGACGTGAGACTCTGGTATCACCAAAAAGTAACCTGCATTCTTGGGACATTCTGAAGTCACAGTTAGAAGGTGGGGGCTAGTGTTTAGAAACCTGGATATGCTGGGTATCAGAACAGGAGGTGGTGCTTGAAGCTCTCATGCAATTAAAGTCATCTCTTTCTCTCCATGCTGAGCCATATATAGCAGAGATGCCAATAGTAAATGGGTAATACAATATTGTATAAAAGGAACTTAAACTGGGGCCTGCCCTTTCAGAAGCTGATGCTCTACTGAGTTTTCTCCTTGTAAATGTGATTTTTGCTGATCTGTGGTAATAGACTGGGTCTACTGAGCGTAGTTGATTTTATTTTTTTATGGTCAGCCCATAAGCCATGTACAAGTATAGTGACCATATTTTCTTT
>RJWJ010015304.1:0-36448 GCA_004363605.1 Indri indri | reverse complement strand
TCTTTGATAAGGAGATTAGCATGAATCTGCTACATCAAGAGAAGCTACTCATCGGGATAATGGAAGAATGACCCTGAAGGGATTTCGGAGCTTGTCAGGGCTGCTCTGCCTATCACAGGCCCAGAGTGCCAGGGCCTGGGAGACAGAATGATTTCAAAGGAGGGTCAGCCATCGGCACTTGCACAGCCTCAGTGCTGTCTGCCTGATGCCAGGCAAGACTCTGCTCCCGACATTCCAATGCTGGGCTCCACAGCTGCTACACGTGTATCACAACTCACAGTGGCCTGGATGACAGAACCTTGCATCAAAGAAGATTATTCTCCAGCCTTAAGGTTTTGAACCAGTGTGGGACTGTTTACCCCTTTCTTCTTTCCCGTTTCTCCTTTTTGGAATGAGAATATGTAGCCTATGCCTGTCCTACCATTGTATTTTGGAAGCACCTAACATGCTTGATTTCACAGGTTCATAGTTGTAGAATAATTTGCCTCAGGATCATTTGTACCTTGAGTTTTCACCCATGTCTGATTTAGAGGATACTAAGATGAGACTTTGGACTTACACTTTAAAGTTAATGCTGAAATGGGGCGATTGGGATGGAACGAATATATTTTGCAAGAGAGGACTCAAACTCAGGGGGTCTAAGTGTAGAATCCTATGATCTGAATCTTTGTACCCCCAAATTACCAATGTGATTCTATGCAAGGGTTAAGAGAAGGGTGGATAAATAAATAATGTCTAATTAGGTGTCTAAATGGAATAGTAGATCAATTTGTGTTCTTTATCTAATTATCTACTTCATGCCAGGCATTACTCTAGTATTTCCATACAGGGGTTTGTTTAGTGCTCATAACAATCCTATTAAGGAAGTAGGCATTATCCCCACCCTACAGATGCAGAAACTGAGGCTTATAAAGCTTACATTAGAAAACAGGAAATCAGCAAACATTTTGCAGCCTCCACTATGTGCCAAAAGTGTCAGATTTATTATAGCCAGTATTTGAATTCAAATCCATTTCACTCCAAAGACTCTGCACTCTCTCACTATCCCATGTTGCTTCTGTCCATTTGGCAACCTAAAACCCATCATAGACTCTTCCGTAAGTGAGTGGCAGGAGGAAACCATGGTTAAAATTTCAAGATCATACCAAGCATCACATCTCCAAGTCACCCAACATGTGTGTTTCAGCTTTGTTATCATAGCATCCTTTTATTGCATCCTTTGAAGAAGTCATTCTTAGTTATACAAAGTAGTTTCTAAAACTGTAGTTATGAATAAGGCCATAAGCCAGTGCTGTGCAATTCAGATGAAATCATTAGAAGGCAGTACTGACATTCTGTCTTAGGTCCCTCATGTGGAGGGTGGCTCAGGCTCTGAGGGGTACAAACCTGAGCTAAGACACATCAGAAAGACAAGTTAGTGGGGCTACATTATAACACTTTCAGAGGAAAAACTACATTACATCATCTCAGAGCTATCTTTAGAGAACCATAATGGGCTTAAATGAGATTTGAATTAACTGGACACATGCTTGCAGTGACAATTATAAAGACTTCAAACTAATAAAATCAGGCCAGAAAATAAGCTATGTCTAAAATGTTCTATTTAAAAAATTGGCCATGTCTCTCTCTCTCTCTCTCTCTCTCCTCTTTACACACACACACACACACACACACACACACAGACAGGCATACACACACAGCATCTTTTGCTGCTGAATTGGCTACAAAAATGAATGCCTCACAGGAAGATTATTTTAAAATGCATATACTACTTAACTTCAGCCATGCCAAATACAACCACCATAGAATCTTAGGCATAAAAAGGCTACCAAAATCTAATACACAGTAAAATCATTTATTTATTTAATTGATTCTTCATTGAATGTTCAACTTCAGAGTCAAAGTTAAACGACTGAATGTGGTAGAAAGAATATGAGAACTGGAGTCTTTACAGGGTCCCAGTAACTACTTACCAGTGGTAGCAATGTTAGCAAGTTATTTATTATCTCACCCCAAGTTTTATCACCTACAAAATGAGGTAATAGCTACTACATTGCATGATTTTGGGGAATGATGAGATCAAGTAAAGTGACTAGTCCAGTGGCTACCCCAGATAGACAGTAATTCTATAAATACTAATTCCAATAACCTTGTCTGTGCTTGTCTGGTTTGGGATCCCTGGGAAGTAGAGCTTGACACATGGATTCAAACGTAAGTAGTAGTGTGGTTGGTGATGTCATGGAAAGGCACAAGAGAGGCAGAGAATGAGGCCAATAGAGAATGTGTCATCTATCCACAAGGCTTTGGGTAACTGGAGCTTGATCCCACCGCAGAAATCTGGGAGACAAAGTAGAACACACCTTAGAATTCCCCAAAAGAGAAGCCAGGAAGCTGAGCTATTCTCCTCCTGCTCTCCATCTTTTCCTGAGCTCAGGGGTGCTTACTGGGGTATTAGCTCCCTGGCATTTCTGGCTTGTCATATGTTGGCCTATGGTCAAAAAAAAAATAAAGTCATTCTCGAGCATAGAGCACAGAGAACCACAGGTGTTCACAGTACATGACCTTCAGAGTCAAGGGAGGTGAAAGCCAAGAGGATGTACAGGACATTCATGACATCTTCCAGAAAAATATAAAGAAAAAAATATTTTTAAAAGCCCTCTTTTCTTTCCATGAATTCACCAATATTCAGTCCTCATCCCTTCAATTTGACTATTCTAAATTCCATATAATAGCAACCATGAGGGTCTTATTTACTAATTTATCTGAATCGGTACCTAGCCCCCAGTACATAGAAGACATAGATATTTTGTATAGGTATTTTGATACATTTTATAATATATACTATTTATTCTTCACTTACTAAGGCACTGTAAGTGATGCAGACATGTTATTGATACCTTATTTCATTTAATCTTCATTATTTTTCTATTATCCCCATTTAATGGAAGAGGAAAAGAGATGAGAGAAATTAGAAAGCTATATTATAAATGTGACTCCAAAATTCATGAGCTTAATTAACACCATACTGCCTTCCTCCCAACTCTTGCACCCTTGCAGACCTTGTTCACTTTCACCTTCTTCTTTAGATATCACAGCATGCCTTCAAATTAAACCTCTCTAAAGTGAAGCCCTGCTCTTCCTACACAAATTTCTGTTTGTGTCAAGGGTATCAAGTTCAAATCCTCTAAAACGACCCTGATGCTGTTCAACCTCCCTGGCACAATATTCACAAGTGTATGGATTAGTGTAATCTACCTTAATTGATTGCCTGCTGTGTGCTAACAAGATAAATGACTTAGATCTTATGAAGCATCCTCCTACAAATATTTGTGTAAATACCCATGCTAATCTGGACAAACATATCATGAGAGAGACAATAGTTAAGAACCACCAATAAGGTACAATAAGTAATGCTGTATGCAAAAGTGAGACGACAAGATTATAAAATTTTCTGAGGTCTTTCTGTGACTCCTTTTTCCCTCCTACAGAAAGCCCACTAGTTTAAGAGTAGGATTCCACCTTAAAGAGTAGGATTCCATGTTAAAGAGGAGAATAATATATTTGATTTGCATATCATGGCTGTTAATGACCCCCTTGGAATCACAACTGGAATAACTCTGTTTTACAATGAGTAGCTAGAGGTTAGGTTATTTATTACTGTTTAGGCCTGGCTAGAACTGCCCCAGTTCTCAGTAAAGTTTGAGATAAAGTGCTTTCTTTTTCCAGTCTCTTTTTAGGCTTAGATGTTGGAGGAACATATTGTTTAAAACCTTGTGATAATTCAGTAATTGAGAATTTTAGATCTAAAAAGTCCTTTAAATCTTAAAGACACTGAAATATACAAAATAACTATTTATGTCTCAAATAGGGACAATGTCATCAAGATAAGGGTAACAGTAATAATACCACATTATACCAGTTGAACACATATATCCACCAACAACTTCTATTGTCTACTATGAGATGAGAATAGCTAGGTGTGGTGAGTGTGGAAGAGAATGAGACCCTCAGAGGCATGTCCTGAAGGCAGAAGAAGGGGATGCAAAGTGATCTCACGTCCTGGATGACATTCAATAAATGGAAATTGTGCAGGACAACCATTGTCTTCCTTATCCACTCAGAAGTCATAAAATTATCCAAGAGATCACAATGACTCTGCTAAAAAAAAAAAAAAAAAGAAAAAGGAGGTCATAAATCTGCTGACCATGATAAAGGTCTATGTCTAGGAATTTATGTTCTTTTCTCTAAAATGATAAAATGGCTCCTAACAATGGTAAGCATAGGATCTATTGATAGAGAACAAATAAAACCATCCAACATCCAAATCTCTTAGAGATTCTAGTCAGTCCTAACTTGCCTCAATATTAGGAAGTAAATAAAACACACCATAACCCAGACATTCACTTAAACAAGACAACTGTCTGACAAGCCTCTAAGCCCTATATTGCTTCAAATTGTTTCCATTCATTTCAAGTGAAACCATGAGGTGCTTATTTTTATAGCCTACTGAATGAACCCTACTATAAAGTCTCTACTACAAGGTCAACATCATTCATATTTTTCTCCTTAGAACCTACTCCACAATTTTATTTTATTTTATCTTATTTTATTTTATTTTGAGATGGGGGTGTCTCTCTATGTTGCCCAGGCTGGACTCAAACTTCTGGGCTCAAGAGATCCTCCCACCTCAGCCTCCTGAGTAGCTGGGATTACAGGTGTGTGCCACTGTGCCCAGCTCTGTATTTTGCTTTTTCACTTTGTCCAACATAGTTCCCTGGCATGCAGAAGAAACTCAACTGATTTTTCTTGAAATAATAGAAGAAACTTCCCTCAAAAATGCTGGCCCTATAGTGAACACAGTGGAAAATCACATGCAAAGAAGTACAAAAAGAAACCAATTTAACATCTTTTATGATTCTAGATGCAGTTTCTATGAAACAGTGTACTGAAAATTCATTGTCCTCACTCCTCCCTTCTATACTTCTCATTGGATTGATCATTGGGTGATGCCCAAGATGCTTTTCTTTTCAAATAACAATGAGTTTGTGTTAGTTATTTTTTAATGCATTTTTGAAATCAAAAGGAGAAGAAAATTAACTAATGTGTCAAATTCCATCCAGAATGTGTTTTGTTCTATGCTATTTCTAGTCTGCAGCCTTTCATCTTTTTCTTTATTGCAACTATACAGCTGTTGCCAAAAAAAATACATGAGTTTTCCTGGTAGTATTGTTTATCTGCCTTTTGCTATCTCAATGTAGACATTTGAATTTGTGTTCGCTCAGGTCAGAAAATCAAATGTGTATATATGTGTGTATGTATATACATAGACAGAGAGAGAGAGATACAGTGAGTGAGAGACAGAAAGAGTTTGGTTCTTTTTCTAGATTTGCAAGCTTACAAGACAGATGTTTTTACAAGTTTTATGTTTTTCTCTCCACTTTTCCGAAGAAAGCGTTCTGATCAATCTCTAACCTATTTTATACAGTAAGTAGAAAAACTCGGTCCCAAGCCTTATGGAGTATTGAATGATTGACTTTGGTACAAGGGACAAAAAAAATCCCACTAAAACAAGAGATTCAGAACTTTATGCAGCTGTGATTTATCTACTGTGTAAGTTAATAACTAGGTGGGTGGTTCTCAAATTTTTGTGTGTATCAGAATCACTTCGAGGGTCTGTTAAAACACAGATTGCCGGGCCCCACCCCCAGACCTTCTGAATCAGCATGTTCGGGGAGGGGCCAGAGAATTCGCATTTCCGATTAACTTCCTCAGAAGGTGCTGATGGTGGTGGTTCAGTTACACATTTTGAAAAAGCAGTTCACAGGTAGAGATGTTGCTACAAGTAAACTACATACCAGGGGTTTATGTTCTCAAATAAAATACATTTGCAATGACAAAGATTGTTCTTGATGAACGACTCAGTAGGATAGACAGAATTCCTATGGCAATGCCATAGGAATATCTCGTGCTCAGTCTATTAGAGAGGCTTTTAGTTATCAAACTGCTTTGGAAAGTTTTTCTGTCATTTAATAGCCTTATGAACCAGGATAAAATTTGTTCTTTCTGTGCCTCAGTTTCAAGGTATCAAGTGGAGAGCGAAAGATCTACTATGCTGAATGATTGTAAATATTTAGAAAACAATACCATAAAGAACTTAGCATACTACATGGAGTACAGTAAGTGAAAATAATCTTAGTTCCCTCCTCTTACTGAAGATTCATATTGGATAATTCTTAAAACATGTATTTCAGCTTTTTCTTTTGGATACATTTATAATAACTGGACAATATTCCAAGTATAGTTCCCAAGGTTGGCAATCAATTTGCACAAACAAGAAAGAAAAGAGACTTGGTGACTATTCATGAAGCCGGGCCCATTGATTGTGGAAAGACAAGCTAAAATTTTTTTCAAGGGCAGGGTAAGGGAAGAAGAGGAACTTCCTTATTGGGTTTAAATGTCAACATCATCCAGAAGCAAAGAGGGAAATTAAACCAAGTAATGTCCCTTCAGATTAGTGGAAAGATTGCTTCTGTGGCTAGTAATGTAGGCAGGCTAAATATTTCCAATATTCCCAGCTGTTCTCTCCACAGTCTCACAGGAAACAAAGGTAGCTTTGGAGAAACAGGCAAGGTAATGAAAAACAGTCTATCTTCTAGGGAAAGTATTAATATTTAGCCAGATGGCTTCTGGGTTATTTGACCAGCTTCTCTGCAACGACAATGTCTCCGTCTAATTCTGGAGTCTCTTCATCAGGATTGGCTCTGCCACTGAACTAATTAAGAAGAAATATGTTGTTTTTTTCCCCCTGTATTTCAGAATCTTTGATATAGGAAAGTAGCTCTTGAGAAAATATTTATACAATTTATTGAACTTATACCAGCCTCAAAAAGAAAATCTTCACAAAAATCAAACTGAAAAAAAAAAACACAAGGTTCATTCAAGCAAAGTCATAATATGACAGGATCTGGACTGTTAAGATTTTGAATTGCTTTAAATAATTAATATAAAATCTACATTTAAAATTTCTTTCATATTACACTAGGTAGCTCTTTTCTTTTGAAATGTTTTATTTATTTCTGAATTGACAATGTTGCATAGTAATGAATCAAGGATCTTACATTAATGTCACAGAAAGACCTACCTTTGGCTGAGCAGAGAAGCTCCTCAATTAAGTTATAAAAGTAATTAAAATCTCTAAGTTGATCAAAATTAAAAGAGGTAATAAAACATGAGAGACTTTTAATACAGATTCAAGGCTTATGTTAGGTAGAGAAATATATCCTATAATTCTACAGACCGAGTTTGAACTCCAGTTCCCAGTTTATTCATTGTGTAACTAGAACATATGCTTAACTACATGGGTCAACTTACTCTTCATCACAGTGACTTATAGAAAACATCAAATAAAATGACCTGCACATGCTATGTGATCTCTACTTTTCCCTGCTTTCCTAATACCTTAAAAACTCTGGTAGGATTAATCTAACTTGTGAGATGGAATGATGAATAAAGTGTTCAGGGGTTTACCACATGTTCTTTCAACGGTGTTCAGATCAATTTTTGTCTATTTACATTAAACATAAGGTAATTTTTTGAACTCCAGCTGAGATGAACATAAAATTGCACTCTCCCTTTATCAGTAAGTAGCCTTTCTAATATTGCCACTTTCCTGAAAACAACTGTTCTTTAGGGAAAGCCAAAATATAGCATTTAAAAGTAATTAGGGATGGGAGAAAAGTTATTTTAAAAAAGAGGAAAATGAGAAAGTCACTATCAGGTGGTGATTTGAAACTGCTTTATCAGCTTGAATTCATAACCCTAATGGGGAAAGGTTCATACCAAATGAGAAGTTAACATCTTAGCTCTGCCTCCTCCAGAGTGCAGAGAACTTGCACATAAATTCTCAATCAATATTGAATAGGAAGGATTAAAAGTCAATTATATGTTCTTCCATCTAGGGATTTAGACTGGTTTATTATTGGACTTCAATCATGGTTACATGACAAGATTTTTTTTCTTTTTTTTCCTTTCTTTTTTCATCAGCCATCTTAGTCTTTTTGTTTTATTTTGTTTTAATATTTAATAGTGGAGATTTAGGTGAATAAGGGGAAAAAATGAAATGATCTTATTTCTTACTATCTATATCAGTCATTTTACTTATGGCCTAGGTAATTTCCCTAACAATAATATCTCATAATGCAATCCTAGAAGCCTATCCAATCATTTTCAATGAACTTCCACCAAGTCTGAAAAATAAAATGCCCTTTATAACTAACTTAATTGTCAGAGATAAAGTTGTCTGGATTTCTCTCATAAACTGGTTGTTCTAGCAGCCGCCATGAGATTCAAACCCCCATATATAATGAGAAAAACACTGAATTAAGCTTCAGAGCCTTGAGCCATCATAATGGTTTAATCATATTTCTCTATTTTCAAGCCATGTATCTATATTTCTGCTATAAAATAGCAAGGGAACTCAGGAAAGGGACAGGTAATAATGAAGGAATAGTGTAAGATAATAACTACAATTCTCTTTAAAGGTCACCTATAGATGAGAAAGTATAATGCTCTACCAATATTGCTTGTCATTTTAGGACTGGGCATCATTTCCTTACAGAAATGCAACCCCAGATATCACTTTTTCTCTCATAAAAAGAAAAAGCAGATTAACATCTGACAAAGTATTAATCTCAAGAAATGTCTTGCCTTGTAATGGATTTTTAAAAAGGAAAAAATATTCTGAATGAGAAAAAATGTTCTATTGCAAGCCACCAAAATTTATCTCATTTCTCTTTCTTTGGTTTTCTCTGGTTGTCCAATGTCTGAAGAATCTTTGTCAGGTCTTTTCATCATAACATAAGATATAACAATATCCTTGCTTTTAGTATATATGAGAGTCAAATGGATATATTATTTAGAAATTATACAAATGAAGAAAAAATCCATAAGATCTAACCTATTTATAATTTACCAGTTTAATGATTATTATTTCAAAAGGTTATAACATTATCTGGTATGAAGTTGACAGTAAATAAATACAGTGAAAGAAGAATAAAATTTTGTGAACGTGTTCTATTAGATATTTATAATAATGCTAGGAAGTAAAATGTCAAATCATTTTAGTCCTATCCCTTAGAGAAGGATACTAATAGCACTGGTTTGAGTCAGTGGAGGCTAGAATAATTTTAACCTAAGTTTTTCTGATTTCTAAATCAGTATGATGCCCTACACAGCAGTGCCTTTACAGACTTATGCAAATATTTTTAGCTGAAAACTATTGACAATGTTAAAATGCCAGGCATGTATCAACTAATTTGTGTATATTAATCTTATTTATTAGACATGAGTACTATATAAAGCAGGGCATATTTATCATTCCTATTTTATAAATGAAAAACCTAAAACTCAAGAAAGTTGAATATCACTCTCCTCCAGGTTCACTGAGGTCATGCTGGAACTGAACTGTGAACCCATGTATATCGGACATATATTAGACACGGAAGTCTGTGTTATTAAACAACATTTTATCCTGTTGGCCAATAACACAGCTGAGCTTATGACACTGGTTTACAGAAATGTGAAGTCATTTTTATAAACAAAAAAAGAAAGGCTGAGTTTCAGCCTTCTTTGGCCAAAGGTGCTAAGATTGGATTTCAGTCCTCGATGTGAGTAATGCCAGTTTGAGCTCAGAGTTTTTATTCCTGCTATAGTGGAAATATTCACTCATACCAGTGACAAAGGAAGGAACTATATTCATTGGGCAAATTACTCTGTTGGGATTTTTTTTTAAATTTGTTTATAGGAACATAACAGAGACAAGCAATTCTATTTGGAATTGTTCACTTTTTGTACGCCATGCCTTATAGTACAAATTCTTATGTCATCTCTCACATTGATAGACACGACTGAGGTCTCAGATGAACTGACTACAGCTAATAACTTACCTACAGCTAGGGAAAGCCTGCCCCACACAAAACTATTAGAGAATCTTTACAAACAGAACCTTCCTCCACGTCATGCAAGGGGTTATTTAAGGCTGTATTCATGAAGAGACCATCTGTCATCAATCATCTGTCATAACCAAAAACTGCACGTGCCATTAATTTCAAATGTTATGCTTTGTGTTTTAAAAACATATATTTTAAGTTTTATGATCTTTGAAAATAAAAATACATTTGCTGTACAAATTGGTAAAATACAGTAAAGTACAAAGAAGAAAAAAAAATGCATCAACTAAATAAAATTACTGCTAGCAACTTAACTTTCCTGTATATGTGTTAGTCTATTCCTGTGTACAATTATGTTTGTATATAGCCCCCTAAAAAGTTAGATCATATTTACACATTTTATTATAACTGCATTTTAAAATTTAATAATATATTGGTAATTTTATCAAATATTCTACAAAATAATCATATTGTCTGAATATCAATGTATTGTTATTCATATTATATAAATATATTATCTTAATATATTTATATATTAATTGGTAAATAATACAATATTTACATGTAGTATGTTTTATAATTATTAAACATTATATTATTTACCATTTCCCTCAGTACTAAGTAGCTGAACTATTTTTGTTATGTAAAAGAATGCTCTATGAACACTCTAGTAGATAGAATTTTATGGGTATCTATAAATATGTCTTCTTATAATTGCATTTTGCATATTACAGCCTGGCTCAGAGTAAGCACTATCATAAACATATACACTCTTACTGAATTGGGAAATAATATATATTATTTAGATAATAATCTGAAATAATATATATTATTAAGACAATATTTGTGTCATATTTGGTGCGAAGACCACAGATACCTCAAAGAACTATAACTGAGAATACTTAGGTTCACTTGAAATTTAATAATGAATTTATTTCTTTGATATACATGATCTTCTATGCTCTGGTCACTAATACTGATTTCCTGATATATTTAAATTGCATCTTGGTATTATTCATCTCTGTGTCCCTGATTCACATCTGCCTTCTAAAAAAATCACACCTCACTTGAAAACCTTCTTCCCTCCCTTTTCCACATTTTTAACTTTTAAATACAATTACCTATTTTCATCAGGGACCGATTCTATGCTTTATTAGCCAGTAAATAAGTACTTAATTGAGATGTGACTATGTGACCAGCACAGTGATATACAGTATGGGAAAACATCAAATTAGTAAAGTTCTGTGTGAGTTGAATACATGGTAGTTTCTGGAATTAAATAATGTTGGCTTTATGTTAGGCAATATAATGCCTCGGAGTTCAGATTAAGAGAGAGTATAACACAGTATGGGCTAAAGTAATTGGAAAACATTCACAGAAGGGCTAGGACTTGATAAAATCCCTAAAAAATGAGTGAAATTTGGAAGAAAATGACGGCCTTGTCAAGCCAAAGGAAGAACCTAATAAAAGGCACTAAAAAAATATCATCCCTATAGATTTAAGATATTCTGTGGGGGAGTAATAAGAGAGTGTTAGTTACATAGAGAAAGTCGAAGTCTGGAGAGTTTTTCAAAAGGAAAATTGGGGGGGGGTGCGGCAAGAAGAAAGAATTATATGATGAAATAATTTCAATGACTCTCATAAGCCAAGGTGTTCCTCCAAAATTTCTGTTTCATGGAACATATAGAAAAAGGCATTTGTACTGCACAGTGACCGCACAATGGTGTAAATATACGAGGATATACATGATCAGAAGTGATCGTCCTGGGGGTTCCAGCAGCTCCAGGCCCAGCCTGCCTGCCCTAAAGACAGAGGGGATGAATAATCTCAGCACATCTCAACCATCAGATCAGGAAAAGACTACGTGGAAGCTCTGGACTAGAACGTGCTAAGAAATCTAGAGCTGCTACTAACTCTGTGTGTTCTTGTTCTCAAGGGACAAACCAATAAAATAGGGAATTTGGGGAAATAAAATTGTAGAACTTAAGCATGACTCTGACAGATGACCAACGGAAGTGAATGTTGTTTTGTCAGTTGAGCTTTTAGCAACATCCAAATCAAATGCTGGTCTTGTTTATTCAGTATGGAGGCCTCTCTTTAGACCCACAGCTTCTCTATACAACTTGTCACAGGGTCAGATGGTTTTGTGTGGAAGTGGTCAATGATATAGACATGAATAAATTGAGTGACTGGTTAAATGGATCCAAAAATGTGGAAGCAAAAAATGTGTTCATGTCAGGGTCATGATAAGATCTCTGAAGCTTAATCAATAAAGTCTATTCATCCATTTGTGAAAAATCTAGAAGATTCTTGAGCTGTCTGTGTCAGCACCAAGGATAATTAAGTTAAATGGGAATTTTCAGAATTTCATCTTGACCCTTCATTTAAAATATATGAATAAAGAGAATCAGTGAGGAAAGGTGATATATTCAAAGTGTCTTAGTGAATTTAATATCCAAGACAGGGCTAGAACCCAAGTTTCTTTATTCCAGTCCAGGGTTCTTGACCAAATGTCACACTGATTTATTGGCAATTTTGTATAAGCCATCAGACTCCAAAGGTTTACTGGAAGCCAGTGTCATTCCACTCCTCTATCTGCTTCTTCTTCTTCTTCTTTTTTTTTTTTAAGATATGGGAACATAGCTCACTGTAACCTAGAACTCCCAGAGCCTCAAGCAATTCTCTTGCCTCGGCCTCCTGAGTAGCTATGGTTACAGGCCACCATGCCCAGCTAATATTTTTATATGTACTTTTTTGTAGAAACAGGGTCTCACTATGTGCTCAGGCTGGTCTCAAACTCCTAGCCTGAAGCAATCCTCCTGCCTTGGTCTCCCAAAGTGCTGGGATTATAGCTGTGAGCCACCTTGCCCAACCCCACTCCTCTATCTTTATCAGGTACTACAATAATGAAAACAAAATATATCAGTTAGCTATCACTGTATAACAAACCAACCCAACATTAATAGTTAACAACAACCATCTATTTAGCTTATTATTTTGTGTGTTGGCAGCTTGGATGGAGCTCAGATGGATGGTTCTTCTAATTCCATCTGTAGTCACTCACGTATCTGTGATCAGATACCAGGACAACTGGAAGCCGGTTGATCTAATATGGGTTTAGCTGGCATGGCTCATCTCTGATCCACATGGTCTGTCATCATTCAGCAGGATTTGATTACATGGCGACTGGGCAGAGTTCATGGAGAGAATGGAAGCACGCAAGGCCGCCTGCGGCCTAGGCACATGACCTATACGATATTATTTCCATCACACTTCGTTGACTAAAGCAAGTCATAACACTAGCCCATATTCAAATGGAGAATAAGAGATCCCACATCTTGATGAGAGGTGATGCAACTCAGATAGTAAGAGCATGGATACAGGAAGCAGAAGACTAGGACCTTTTTGCAAACAATCTTCCACAGAAAGAAGAGATCTTTATAAATATGCTTGCTGTATTTATAATATTGGAAATAAACTGGATTGGAAAGTTGAATCCAATGCTTCAAGTCTATATTTAACCTAAGCCTTGTGACAATAAGGTCAATCTCCTTAGATGTACACCTTGGGGTGTAAAAACAGATGGGAAAATAATTTTTGACAAAAGACATTAGCAATATTAGTGACTGTAAATAGAAAATGAAACCAACAAAGTACTAATGGAAATAAAAATATCTGAGACATTTTCTTTTGAAATCTTTAGACAGCCCTTCTCAGTCTGAGTCACTGATTTCATTTTCTCCAGCAGCCCTGCAGATGTTGGGCTTCTTTAAGAGTCTGCCTTGGAATTTTTCTCCTTTATGTCTAACTCTGGTTTGACTCTCAAACTAGATGTCATCAGTCTTATCACCTTATATAACACAAATAAGCTGATGGCTGTCAACATTCATTTCCATCTCAGAGCTTTCTTCTAAACACCAGATTTTTAAACAACTGCCTACTCTACATTTCCATTGCCCACTCAAGCTTACCATGCCCTAAACCAACCTACAGAATTAATTATTTGTACTAAAATAAAATCTCTTCCAAGATTTTTCTATCAAGATTAATGGTACCACTATCCACCCAATGTCCAGGTAAAAACTATTTGTTTCCTAAATTTTTTATAGTCATCCATCAATTTTCTTTTTTAGTTTGTATGTGCAAAATAAGCCTCAAATCTGACCACAGTTTACTAATCCACTGCTGAGTCCAACTAACATTTTCCCTTATATGTAAGCCTCCTACTGTTCTCCCTGGTATCTACAGCTTATGCTCCACAGGGCAGCCAAAATAAGCCTTTAAGAAAGTAAAGTAAACCATGCCATTCCCTTGCCAAAACCTCACTAGTAGTACCCCATTTTATTTAGATTAAAAATTAAACTCCTTACTTACTACAACCTAAATGGCTCCACCTAATTTGGACCTTGCCTTCATCTCCCTTTCATCTCTACTCTCCCTTTGATGCTCCATCCAAGCCTTTACACTTGCTGTTCCCTCCACTTGAAATATTCTCTGTCCAAAATTCCGCATGGCTGCCTCCCCTTCATTTGAATCCCAGCTTAAATGGAACAGCTTCAGGGAGGTCACACTAAGCAGAATGCCCCCATCTCCATTACTCTACCATATTACATTTTTATATTTTCCTTCTAGCAATGAAAAATAACAAAAATTCCTATTTATTTTCTTAAAATTTCAGGGTCTATATTCCTCTCCCAGAATATAACTTCATGATGACAAAGATCCTATGTTGTTCTCCACTGTTCTCACAGGAGATGCTTGATAAATATCTCTTAACCTCCAATGTCTCACAAAAATCTACTTACTCAAATATCTAGAGCAAACTCTCTTGACCCTTCCATTGACTCAGTAGGAATTTAATATCTCTAAGGCTAACTTTTTCATTTTGTTTTGTTTATAGGAGAATATTTTAAAGAATGTTGACTTTCACAGCCCTATTTCCTTGGGCTCTGAGTAACTTAAGGGTAAACTTAAGAAATTTATGCCTAATCACTGAACGATTAGTCCTTAATTTAAGCTATATTTACATGATCCTAATTCCCAATACAAAGACTTCCTGAAATATATGTCAAACCACTTTAGTAATTATCAAATCTTGTAGTAAATGAAGTAAACCCAGATGTGAAGAAAATATTGAATAAGGGTAACTGTCTTAAATTAGCCAAATTATCTACTTCGAAGTTTGTTTATTCTTTTTTTAAACCAGGACAAAAATTCAATCCTTCATATCTCTTCAGATCACCAGTTTTACTTCTCTTATTCCTTTTAAAAATAAATGTTATAATAACACAGGTAGTTTATATGAATAGATATGCAGATATTTGGCAGAATGATTAGACAAATTCATATGTCCAGCTAAGCTAAATATTCTTTGAAATTCGTATGTTTTTTAATGCCATATGTTATTCATATGGCATTATAAATATCCTGTCTAAAAAAAAATTAGCGTTAAATTTTCTAGCAAAACCTACATGCCCAGAAAAGCAAAGGGAAGGGAAAAAAGTAAATAATCTAATATAGTGTGTTTTTTAAACTCAAAGTTGCCAAAAGTACACAGCAACCTAGTTTTGGACTGAATTTTATAGATTATAAATTTTTCAGATGGCAATTAGCTTTAGCAAAATATTTCTATCTATCTTAAGTGTCTTGGACACTTGTTCTGAATATAAAATAAACCAGTATAGGTATTCACCAACTGCTTCCTTTTCAATGTAGCATGAAAAATTTAACACCCAAAATATTTTATCCTCCATAAATTACTGAGGGGAGTAGTTAAAACTGCGTTAGTATTTTTGTTCATTTGAAAATTGATACTGTACAAATAGGACTGGTGAGGCTTTTGTTTGTTTGTTTTCAGTAAACACCTAAAGAAAATGATATGTTTATAGTTGACAGTACCCAAATCTGATTAAGTTTAAATACTTGTCATACTTGGAAAGACAAGACACAGGAGAATTCTTTCTGCCTTGTGACTTTTCTAACCTGTGAGATTTACTGAAAAACCTATTAAATAGTTTGTATTTCTTCAAGCTTTGCTTTGTGGTCATTTAATTATCTTGGTGATATCATTATATTTTTTTCTTTCCTTTTAGATATAAAACCATGCTACATTTCTCTGACACAATAAAAAAAGAAAACTAGTAATACCGAACTTAGCTTCTGGGTTCACAAAACTAGCACATTACAGAGAGTGAAGAATCTACTTTGTTAAGGAGATGCCAAGGTCCTTATCACAGGGAGTATATTTAAAAGGATGATTCTGGAGAAAATGTGCCTGCAAATATTTGACATAGCCTTAAAACGTGATACAAAAACAGTCCTGAAGAGAAAAAAGAGGCAACCCCTGCCTCCAAAAAAGTAATAGATATTTCCTCCATAAAAGGGAAGGAATTCAATTTATAGCCCCAGTGTAGTTACAGGAAATGAATTTACCCTACTGCCTTAAACAATTAGAAAACTGGACAGATATATTAATCAATGGTTAACATTCTTGAAAATGGACAATGGGACAGTGGGCATACAGGACCTGTGATAACTGAGGGAAGGGAAATAAAATGAGCTCTACAATTATTTCAGGTTATTACATGGCCTGAAGGAAGATTCCAGGCTATACGGAAGGGAGAGGGAACCCAAACAGAACCTAGCGGTTACATTGTGTGAAAAGACAAAAATTGGCCAGGCACAGTGGCTCATGCCTATAATCCTGGCACTCTAGGAGGCAAGACAGGATGATTGATGATCGCTTGAACTTAGGAGCTGGAAATTGGCTTGAGCAACCCCATCCCTACTAAAAATAGAAAAATTAGCCAGAAGTTGGGGCGCGTGTCTATAGTCCCAGCTGCTTAGGACGCTGAAGCAAGAAGATTGCTTGAGCCCAGGAGTTTGAGGTTGCAGTGAGCTATGATGACGCCACTGCACTCTGGCCTGGGCAACAAAGTGAGACTCTGTTTCAAAAAAAAGAGACAAAAATTAGCGTTCATGGAAGGTAAAGTGACTAGAATTTGTGGAGTGGAGAAAACTACCTACAGAACTTTACAGATATACATACAAGTATCCCCACAACTCTTTAGCTGAGTGTTTTTATCCTCTATAAATTACTGTGTATAAGTGAGAGGAAATTAGCTGAGACGAAGAAAAGAACTACTGGAAAGGAGTAGACAGGACAATTTCCAGAGACAATTTCTAATTTCTAGTCACACGGGACTAGAAATAATTTATGCTCCCCCAAGCCAGGTAGAAAGGCCTCCTGTTATAGGGGGCATCAGGTAGTCCTCAGAAGATAATACCTTATCTGTTTACCAGAAGATTTGGAATAGCAATCACCCTTATCTTCTGATTTCCAAAGAAACAGACACAATTCTTGAAGCATATTTGGCAAGGTGAGGGAAATTACAGAAAAGAAAGAGAAAATGGGGAGTGATAGAGATTAGAGGAAGAGAAAAAGTATAGCACATGATTCTTATTTTCTAGTTCCTAATATTCTGGCATAACTATAGGATTTCAGAGGACCAAAATCCCATAAAGATTATCCAGTTCTATGCCCTTGATTTACAACAGAAAAAAATGGGATAAGAGAGAAGCGAGATAACGAAAATTAAACAGCTAGATGATGCAGGGATAAAGCCATAGCTCAGTTCTTCCTGGAAAAAAAAAAAAAAAGAAACACAATTTTTGTTTTCATGTTTCCTATTTACTTTATTAGAATCATCTGAATGTTGTCAATTCAATACTTACACAAACAAAAAAACTTGACCCCAGTTGTTATGTGCCCAAGTTCTCTGTGTCAAGAATTTGGACAGGGTACAGCAGTCTGACTTGTTTCTGCACCACAATATTGGGGCCTAAGCTAGAAAGACTTAAAGGTTTGAAATAACTCAAAGGCTACGGGCTACATCTGTCTGGATAAGTTGTCACTCATATAGTGGGTGAAGGTTATTGTTAGGACCTCTGCTGAGCTGTTGCCTGGAACATCTATCTACATGTTGCTTCAACAAGTGGTTAAATGAATGAGGCTCTGTGAGTAAAATACTGTTTTAAAAATAAAGTTCCCTTTAACTTCTACTTTGATTTCTGGGGCAGGGTCACAACGTGAAGAGAAACACGATTCTGTTATTTGTCCAGAATAATCCTATATAAAATTCCCCAATTTAAACGGCAAAGGAACTTAGGGCATTGAATGGGCTAGAAAACATTTGTGTTTTCTAATGACATGGAAGATAACAAGAGCAGGTGTCCCAAGGTAATGAGGCAGAAATGCATAGCATTTCGGTCATCTAGACTTTGAAGTCATATAACAACACCTGCCATACTGTATTAGTATCATGCATATGAAAAAAATTGGTTAAAAATGAATCATGTACTTATATATGAAAAGTAAAAAAAACAGAACTTTTAGAACAAATAAGAGAACATTACCATGGCTATGGAATAGGCAAGGATTACATGAACAAGACATGAGAAGCATAAACTATAAAAAAAATTGATAAACTGGCTTTAATGGAAATAAAGAATTTCTGTTTACAAAGAGATACAATTAACAGCATGAAAAACCAAATCCATATACCTAAAGACCATATTTGTAATGCATATTTCTGATAAAGGACCTATGTCCAGAACAAATAAGGAGTCCCTACAAATTAGATTCTTAAAACACCTAAACTGGGGAAAAGACTGAAGCAGACACTTTACAAAAAAGGTGGGTATTCATCTGGCTAATAAGTATATGAAAAGCTTCTTGATATTGTTACTCATCAAGGAATGACAAATTAAAGCCACAATGAGAAACAATCTACACACCCAGCAGAATGTCTACAATTGAATGGATTTACAAGGATCCAGAACAACTAGAACTCTCATACCTTTCTTGTGGGAATGTACAGAACTCTAGAAAACTGTTTGCAATACATACTAAAGCTAACTGTATGTTTACCTTAGGACTCAGAAATCTTCTCCTAGTTATAAAATCTGAAGAAATTAAAACATATTTATAAGAATCTTTATAGCAGTTTTAACCATAATAGCTCAATCTGCCAACAACCCAAATGTAGTCAACTCTAGAAGAGATAAATGAAAGGTGGTATTTTCAAACATTATAATATTATACATCAGTGAAAAGCAACACATACTACTGTGCACAAGAATGAGTAAATCTCACAGGCATAATATGGAACAACAACAACAAAAATCCAGAGTGCACTCTTTTGCATAGCCATAGTGAAGAGCAATCCAGAATGACTTAGGCAATTTAATGATATACATACCATCCATCCCAGCAATTCAGGCCCTGATGATTTGCCCCATTAAAATTCTCACAGGTTCATAAGGGAATTAAGTATGAGCACACTCATGGCAACATCACATGTAGTGGTAAGGAGCAAGAAGCAGACTGGGTTTCCTCTAGGAGAATGGTGCATAAAATACGGTAGATGCATTGTGCAATCACAAAGTATAATAGATTGGAGTACACATGGCAAAATTAATAAATATTAAAAACAACATACTGAAATTTAAAAATAAGAAACAGAATGAGATCAAAAACACAATTCCTTTTCTATAAATTACATACAATAATATAATGCATTTTACTAGGGTACATACAATAAAATACATATTAAACATATAAGAATATTTGAGAGGAGAGGAAACAGGACTGACCTAGCTGATAAATATGAATAATTTGAAAAAGAGAACAAGAAAAGGGTTTTGCAAAGACAAATGATAATAATTTACCTTGAACTAAGGAGTGTGATTAATTCAATACACTCCGCCTGATGTCCAAAAAGAGAACAAGAAAGAGAAAAAAATTAACACAGAAGGTAAGCTCACAAAGGTGAAAGGTGTAACAGTTATATGAACATCAAATGGACAAGGCAGTATGCTTTGTTTCATTTTTTTAAACATCCCTTTGCAAACAGACTCAGAGATCCAACAGTGAAAAATGAATGAGGCTCTGTGAGTAAAATACTGTTTTAAAAATAAAGTTCCCTTTAACTTCTACTTTGATTTCTGGGGCAGGGTCACAATGTGAAGAGAAACACGATTCTGTTATTTGTCCAGAATAATCCTATATAAAATTCCCCAATTTAAACTGCAAAGGAACTTAGGGCATATTTAGCTCAATCATCTCAATTTAAAAGCACGGAAATAGTGGGCAACAGTTCTTAAGTGACTTGCCTAAAAGTAGTTGAGCAGAATAATTGAGACCAGAACTCCATTTTCTGCCCTACTCCATAAGGATTTCTCTGTTTCGCCCCACTGAGCTCATTGCCCCCTTGAGGAGCACATCAGATGTAGAGGACGCTGCAAATTATGGTGGCAAAACACTCAAAAGATCCATATGACATTACATCTCAATTCACCTGAAGCCTTTAGAATGAGATTTCTGAGTAATTGATGTGGCGTTGCTTTTATTAAAAACACACTTTTTTGTTTCCATAGTTTCTAATGAGATTGTGTCTTAAAAAGACTAGTACCCCTTTTTGCCCTAGGTAAATAATTTGAAGAAAAATTCAATTACATTCACTTGAATAAAATATTTCATGGTCTCCATTTGGAACCTGAAGTCACATTTATGAACATAGATATTTGTGAACAGAAGATTCTGACAGATCAGTTCTTATTCCTAAAATAGAACCTGAAAGTTATTCTTTTGGATGGTTTTCTTACCATATACTACTTTACCCTAAAACTTAAGCAATAACAGTAATAATAATAATCCAATCATTGAGGGTTATGTTAATTTAGATCTACCTTATGAAGATTTTATAGTAACCATTTTAAAAAGGCAGGTTTTTTAAAAAAATTATAACTATCTCGAATATGTATTCATCCGTAGAAATGTATATATGGAAAGAGAAGTTGTGTCATCTCCTCTAGCAACTGTTCCATCTCTTTCCCATTGTGTAGTAATCACAGAATTTGTGTGGGATTAACTTCATTCCTTCTACAGGGTTGATCTTTGAAGTAAGCATATCAGCTTGCTGCTTCTTTTGCCATTATTATTGGCCCAAGGATGGGTAGGAACACCTAATCAACCTAACTCGTTCAGTTCAAGGTGTTTCTCTGACTGTACTTACTGACTTTGGTTGGTCAAATCAAATGAGGACCAAGAACTTAAACATGCCAGTTCAAGACTCTTTTTTAAGGCCACAGCTATGCTGACATACATTGTTTGGTGTGCAAATGTGTGGGCTAGACCAACAGGTGCCACTGTGCTTCAGGAAGCAAGCCATATTGAGGATGAGGAAGGACATCCCGCAGATGAGAAAGCAGAACTGGGGAAATCTCAGAAAAGCAGAACTTGCACCCTGAAGCAACTGTGCAGAGGGGCACTCTACTCAGGTTTTCTATTTTACAAGCCAATACATTACTTTTATTTTAAAGCCTATTTCAATTTTTTTGGTTATGTGCAATTAAAAATAACCTGAAATGTTATTTCTGAAATTTTACTATTCAGAAATAATCACTGCTAGCAATTTGGTTTAGAGATTCCCAACCTTTGTGTGTGTGTGTGTGTGTGTGTGTGTGTTTGAATTAAAATATTTTAAAACTAAGTTGGAAATCAATAATACGTATAGTTTTGGAAGCTGTTATATCGATGAAGATATGAATATATTTGCATGTTATTAAATTCCAATCACATCATTTTTAATGGCTTTATATTATTGTATTATATGTTTGTGCCATAATTTTCTAAAGCTAGCCTTTATATTTGGACACTTACATTGCTTCCAATTTCTTGCTGTCTAAATAGCAGTATAATGAATAACTTTACAGATATATTCTTTGCCATATTTATGCTTATTACTTTTCAATAAACACAAAAAATGTGACAATCATAGGGTTAAATACCATGTATAAACCTAAAGATTTTGATTCACATTGCCAACTTGCCCTCCAAAGAGGCAATTCCACTCTCAAACAGTTTAACACTCCATATTTCAATATTTCCTCCATTATACAGTTCTTTGTGGTAGTAAAATATTTACACAAATTTCTTCAAAGCTATAAAAACTATAATTGCACATATTTTTATATATTATAATATTGTTGATATTAATAATATAATAGTTTAAGAAATCCATCATAACTTGAGTAATTTATTTTATGCCAGGCACTTTTAAGCTTTTCCTAACATCCTTACAATGTTTCTGAGAATTAGGTATTACGAACTTCATTATAAATGGAAAAAAAACCATATTTAAAGTGCAAATAATTTTCCTGAGATAACATAGCTAACAAATTACAAAACAACTGAATTTTACTATTGTTCAACCTAACAATCTCTGGAGAGCAACAGAAGTCAAAAGATGCCCTATAAAAGTCCAACCTGGATAAAAACATATGGTGACCCTAAGTCAGAGTTCACTCATGACATACTTACATTGCAATAGCACCCCATCCAGATTAGCATGTGTACAAGATTTTCCCTCAATTTTAGTAAATTATCACTAATAATAATTGCATTAAATTAACCCAGGATGATTATCATAACCATAAATTTGCATTTGCAGCTTCTGCCATCTAATAGAATATGAATCACATGTGCATTAAATATAGTTCTCATTTTTAACACATGGTTAAATCTGAAAAGAGACCATACATAATACATCTTTCATTCACCACATGCTTTCCTAACTAACCCATCCCTTTCACAGAAAGCACACTGGGCACTCGCTGATAAATCAAAGCATGTTCAGATACAAGTAGGGAGGGTCAGCTTACTCTTTCTGATCCCAGAAGGGGGTGGAAAAATATTTGATGCCCCTACTAGGAATTTGGTACTCTGGTGATAGTTGTTCTGTGGCTCCTGCTGTGGACTATGAGATGCACCAGGCTTCCAGGTTACATACCAATGGGGCCAGTGGGAAACATGGGAAATTATTGGTTAGGTGTACACGAAGCATGGGCAGGAAACAGAGGCTGAGCGGTACAACTGTAGATAGTGGTCTGAACACTCTTGC
The DNA here is from genome assembly GCA_004363605.1 of Indri indri. Lineage (NCBI taxonomy): Eukaryota > Metazoa > Chordata > Mammalia > Primates > Indriidae > Indri > Indri indri. The sequence goes on along the minus strand of RJWJ010015304.1, from coordinate 13,539 downwards.
TACAATTGTTCCGTCATGTATTAAATGCTACACATCAAAGACTATTTGATTGTTTGACAATGATTTTTGAGTTTGTAATAAGTGCGCTAAAAAATAAAGAAAATCCTTTGTAAATGAAAAATTAAAGGCTAAGTTTCCTTGTTTCAAGAAGGGTGATGATAAATGCTTAGCTTACAGAAAATATTTATCAACATTTACTTTCCACCATAGGAAGAAAGGTGATATGATTGATCCCATCTAAACACAAAGACACAAATATGAAGAAGAAACATCAGCATCTACCTCAAAAATTAACAGTAATTTTTCAAAAAAACGTGCCCCAAGATAACAATTTAAAATGTGTAGCTGCAAAAGGTGCTACATATCACCCTGTGATGCATGGATTTTCATTTAGGTCAAGTAACTATTTGTTTAAACTTATTTTGCTAATTTTTAATTCCAAGATTTCTTATGCACAAATGAAAAGTCAATAAATTGCTGCCAATGAACTCTGAGAACAGAAAATTCACTTTGTGAACAGTTCGATGATATAAGTTTTATTTCAATGCCTCAGATGCTTTAAATAGAAATCCATCAATTCCAATAACGGTTTGATTTTTTTAATAAAATTTATGAAACCAACGTAAAACTTTTCAAAATTCATTCTGCTAAAGGTGAAAGATCTGATGTTGTCAATGCTTTCAAAAATGTAGTTAAAAAGTTTAGCAGTAAAGATAAAACTATCCTTATAATATACACACAAATTTTGCTGGAGTATAGTCATGGCAAAAGCATTTTTACTAGATGTGACAGATTATATTTTCTGTCAAATAATATATGCAACAATATCTCCCTCTCACATGTTATTCTCATAATATGACCTTGGCATTCACCCATGAAGTGGTTAGGGTCTATGATCCCTGTTTTAAATGTGGGCAAACATTTGTTAATGTTCTAATACAGTATGGCAGGTGTTGTTATATGACTTCAAAGTCTAGATGAACAAAATGCCATGCATTTCTGCCTCATTACCTTGGGACACCTGCTCTTGTTATCTTCCATGTCATTAGAAAACACAAATGTTTTCTAGCCTATTCAAGGAGACCACTTATTGAAGCGACATGTAGATAGATGTTCCAGGCAACAGCTCAGCAGAGGTCCTGACAATAACCTTCATCCACTGTATGAATGACAACTCATCCAGATAGACGTAGCCCCATCCATTGAGTTATTTCAAACCTTTAAGTCTTTCTAGCTAAGGCCCTAACATTGTGAGGCAGAAACAAGTCATACTGCTGTGTCCTGTCCAAATTCTTGACACAGAGAACATGGGCACATAACAAAGTTGTTTCATGCCATGAAGTGTTGGGGTGATTTGTTATGCAGTAATAGCGAATGAATACATTAAGAAATTGATGAAGAAGAAATGTATTTAAAATTGATTATGATGGACATATAATTTGAAATGGTTTCTGAGCAAGCTGTGATATTCTATAAATTGAGATAGAAGCCATAGTTGTCAAAAATTCACAAATATGTGTGTTTAGAGCAAATAAAATATAAAATTTTATGCAGGAGCTGAGATTTAATAACAAAAACTGTCTTGTGTGATGGTACTTTCCTGATTGCTCAGCACCATTTTTTTTTTTTTTAATTTGCTCTTTAAAGAAGTACATTTGAAACTCAAAGGTCTTATATAGCTGTGGTCCCTGAGCCCCAGGCCATGGACCAGTAATGGGCCATGGCCTGTTAGGGACCAGGCCACAGAGCTCCACCACCCTCCCTGTCCTCCCCAAAAGGCCCCCAGCCCCCAGCCATGGAAAAATTGTCTTCCATGAAACTTAGGAATTGAGGGGGGAGACACAGCAGGTGGCGAGTGGCGAGTGAGCAAAGCTTCATCTGTACTTACAGCAGCTCCCTATCACTTGCATCACCGCCCCCCAACTCCCATGGAAAAATTGTCTTCCATGAAACCAGTCCCTGGTGCCGAAAAGGTTGGAGAACACTGCTATATAGGGTAAACGTTTTATTAAAGAGTTCTCTAAATTTAATCAAAGTATTTTAATAGATGGAACACATATACTCATACACATAAGCTTTTGAAGCATTTAGCAATTTGTAAATATTGATAGTGAAGCTTTCTTGCAAACAGGAAGATATTGAAATTTATCTCAAAGCAAGAGAGGAAATCTTAAAAATTATATGATAAAATTTTACATGGTATAAAATTTAATTTTTTTAATTCTATAATTAAACATTGGAATATCTTAAATTCTGGGGGAAACATTTATACAGAGATTCTATTTTGATTGAAAGCATTTATATTCTGAATCAACGTGGTATTAAAATTAAGAATTCTGGCCAAGCACAGTGGCTCACGCCTGTCATCCTGACATTTTTGGAGGCTGAGGCGGGAGCATCCCTTGAGGCCAGGAGTTCAAGACCAGCCTGGGCAGCAAGACACCATCTCCATAAAAAAATTTTTAAAAGTTAACTTGGCATGGTGGTGCACACCTGTAGTCCTAGCTACTTGGGAGGTTAAAAACAGGAAGGACTGCTTGAGTGCAGGAATTGGAGATTACAGTGAGCTATGATCACACCACAGCACTCTAGCCTGGGCAGCAGGGTAAGACTCTGTCTCAAAAAAATACAATAAAATAAGAATTTCACAATTTATTTGAAAAAATTTGACTTTGAAAATAATTTTCAAAGCAAGATACTTGGAATGAAGTAAAGAAAAACAGTCACCATAGAAATATTTATGCAGACACATTCTCACATTTCAAAATAAAAGAGTACTAAGAATATTCTCCATTTAGCAAAATTTGATTTTATTAGGTATATTAGCATCTATAGAGAAAGGATTTCCTCAACTGAAAACATGACAAAACAATTAAAGATGTCAGTATCAAATGTGTTAATAATAAATGCAACTTTGAAAATTATTGCAGTCAATTTAATTTAAAAATAAGATCCTACTGCAGGAAATTTATTCTTCAGGAAAATATTAACGATGCATTATGAGAAAGAGACAAGACTTTAAAAGACTGATTAAAATACATGAACACATAGCAAGAATAACTATTTTGTTTGGTTTTTTAATGTTCAGATCATTGATATGAAGAACTTTTTATTTTCCTTTAATGTACATTGATATGTTACTTTAATTTTTATAAAGAATTTTGTTTTGTTGGATAATTTTAAGTGAGACTTTTTCTGAGTATTAACATAATAAAACCAATTTTTAGTTAATAAATATTCATATGTATAATTGTCATTATTTTTAGAGGTCTCTTTTATTTTTAAAAGCATCCTACTTTGAATAAGTTATGTGACTATTTTAATATAAAGGAACTATTTCCAATAATTATTCAAAACTAAGCAGCTTTGCTTTCACTAAAGGTCAGAAAGTAGGTATAATTCTCATAAGGTGGTAAGTCTTAGAAATCAAATCTACTTTGGGGTCGTAAGACACAATTGAGAAAATAAAGGCTCGATAGCAGTTCCCCAGCCCTACATATTGCAGGTCTGATCAGAAGGCTGTCAGAGGAATCTGTTTTTCAAGCAGCAACCCTACAAAAAGTGGGGGAACGTGTTCAAGTGCTCAGTGGCAGATATTGGCTATAGTCAACTTGATAGGTGGTGGCTGTTCTTTCACCACTCACCTACTCTTAGCCTAATGATTCATCCATCTGCTTCTTACCCATGGGCTTCCAAACACTGCAAGTGTTCTAGAAACTCAATTATGCTAGTGAAATCGGATGGCAGGAGGTGGGTACTCTTTGAAGTAGGCCAAATGTTTTCAGCTTTGGTCAGCCCTAAAAAATTTAGAAAGGACTTCGTTTTTCTTCTAGGTACAGTATCAAATTAATAGGGCCTTATAATTTAAATCATATTCATTAGAGAAACTTCCCCATTTAAAACTTCACAAAGTCAGATCGCCTATGGGGCAGAGAAACTGTAATGAGCTGGCATCTGCCAAAGATAGGGCAATAATGATTTCAAGGTCATGGACTGGCAGAATGCTGAAGGAGAGATGACTGGAAAATGTCAAAGATGCAGAAGAAGAAAGGGTATTCAGGATTTGTTGAAATTGTGCCACTGCTAGAATTTATTTAAAAGTAGATTTGAGAGGGAAAAATTAGCAGGGTTGTGAATAAATGCTACTTTATGAATTGATTCCCTTGGCTAAATAAACCAAAATGAATTTGCAGCTAATCTGAAATGGGGAATGGAGAGCAAAAGGTGGGAGTTGGGGAGGGTAGGGAAAGAAAAAAAAAGAAAATCTGGTCTTTCCTTGTTATTTCCTCAGTTAGAGTCACTAAAGAAATACCACATTTCACTGAGTATTGACTGAGGAAGTCCTCTTGTCTTTAGTCCAGATGGAGAATCAGCTAATAATAATATGTAACAATTTTCATGTCTTCACATATTTCTGAGTGCCTAGTATGATCCAACCACTGTTTTGAGGTGCTGGGAGTTCAGCAGGGAATAAAACAAACAAAGCCCTCCCCTTGTAGAGTCCATATTATTCCCAATGTAAAGAGTGACCAATGCTATTTTGAAAGGATGATCAGAGAAGATACTTGGGTGAGAGATGGTAATGAGGGGAAGTATTAATAACTAGCTGTGTGAATATCTGGGGAATAAGTGTTTCAAGGCAAGGAGCAGCCATTGAAAGAGCTGAGTCAGCAGCATGCTGAGGAACATCAAGAGACAGAAGGAGCACCGTTTCCTCAGTAATGGACTGAAGGAAACAAGAGGAATAGGAAATGAGGTGGAGATTTACTAGGCACCAGACCATCACAAAATTTAGCATCATCTCTTGGGCTAGGATTTTAGAGTATGGCAGTTAATACACAAAAGTATTTGCCAAAGCCCTCATTGTAGAGCAAAAATCACTGTTCTCAGCTATTCCACACACTTTCAACGGATGAATACAGCACCTGTGCCTTTCTTGATTATCACCTCTTTGCATGATCCTTAAACAAAGCTACCTTCCCAGTGTGCCCAGAAGTTGGCCAGACTTCCTCCCACCTAGCAATTCAGCTCCTGCATCCCTAGCCAATGGCAAGCCACCAGCTGCTGTGTTCTGTCTCTTTGAAGAACCCCCTTGGATCTTACTTTTTAGCTTTACAAATGCAGCCCTATGACTCTTTTGATTTCATCCCACCCACTCTCCTCTCACCTCAGTTCTGAAAATGTCCATTCCTGCTGTTGCCTATCTCCGCCACCTCCCCTGCAAACATACACACACATATACACAGACATGCACCACACCTACCCCACATGCACCAGGTTGCTCCAGCAAGATAATGGCTATGACTGGTTACTTGAAACACTCAAATAATTATTCTCAATGGCAACATCATAGACAGGACACTAAGGACATAAATCACTAATTGATCTTTTCCTGACGATCCATAGTAATATTTGAAACAACTCAGTGAAAGCAAACGTCACCTGGACAAGGTTATCATATGTTTGTTTGCATATGGATGTTCATAATCAAAATAAGTTCTTCTACGATATTCTTATTTCTGTTTTAGTTACATTAACCTATATCCCATGACATAAAAAAAGAGCCTATCATAGGAATGAGTGTATGTGTAGGTATGTATGCGTGTGTTTGATTAGTGAAAAACAAAAATCTTAAACCTCATCCCTGCTAAACTTTTTCCCTCTCAAACTATTACTGGTTTACACAGCTCTTTCCAAAACTCCATCCTAGGAAACTGGCTACTCAGGGTCTTGCACTTGATAACACATATGGCATTTTTATCTGATGCTTAAGTATCCTCTGTGTCAAAGAGAAGTAGATAGCAATCCTCTAGAAGCAATGATGTTGCAGCAGTTAAAATTGAGGCAAACAGATATAACATAGGAACTTTTCTTCCAAGCAGAGGAAAATATGGATGAGCTGACAAGTTTGCACAGGAAGTCATGGACTGAATTGTCAAGAGCCCAGGTCTCAATTCTTTAGAGAGACTGTTAGAGTCCAGCAACTTCTTCTTTGAAGTTATTAAAACATACATCAAGCAACACTGCTTCCTATCGCAATCCCAGGGCATCTTCCCATTAACCTTCCTCTGTTCAAATAAAAGATACTCCTTTCTGAAAGTGTAACCTGTTTTTAATCTATGACAAGCTGTTGCTCCTTCACCCTAGCTATTTATTCCCATAATAACTCATTTATGGAAGACCTTATCAAGAATCAAACAAAAAAATAGGAAAGGAAAAAAATTATGCCCAAGAATTATCCATTATTTATTAACCATTTTTCCCCCTAAAATTTCCACAGGTGAGAAAAACCATAACCTTCAGGAACAATCATGTAGTTTGGACAGTTTGGCTTTATCAGGTAATGCTTACTTTGAAGATTACAATGTTGGATTTTTAAATGATCATACTGATGCTGATGTTTCTTAATCAAACCTCCTCATTATTTTCAAAAGCTTAAATGAAGAGCCTTGGCTGGCAATAGCCGAAATCCCTTTTAAAAAGAAGTGATCTCATGGATATAACACTACATAAATAAAGAAATAACTCTCAAGCAATCCTATATCAACACAGTTTCTTTTCTACTACTGTAGTTTTGTAGCCCAGAAAAAAAAAATACCACTGAGTTATATCGAGTTGATATGAGTGTCTTAAATTTTTCTTAGGCTTCTTCTTTTAAACTGTATTTCCTAGGAAGTATTAATATCACTTGACTTATTTTCATTCGATATTCCTCTGTTAAAATAAACTTCCCTAGATGGAACAAACTTAGATTATCAATGTCTGTTAAAAAAAAAAATAGCAAAGAAACATACTGGTGTTGGCTAACCAGTCACCTACTTACCCATCTCCTTCAAAAACAATAATCTCCTTATAAAGATAATTTACTAATCTCCCTTTTACCATTTTTCTTTCTTGTTTTATTCTTAAGTAATCTTCTTCAAGTTTAGCAACTAACTGTGGTTTGCCTCTGATGGTGTATGTGTACGCAATAGCTGGAGACATTGTGTTAGCGGAGAACAAAATTTCAATAAAAATATTAACTGAGTGTATTCAACAGGCTTAAATCTTAGGCTAAGATGTGATATAAGGTAATTTTAACTATCATTTGAAATGTGATTCTTTTTTAAAAAAATGGTTTTAGTTGTAAAAGCTTGATATTAAAAATAAATCTGTGATCTCTAAGTGCTTAACTATTCCCAAGAGACCTCTGAACACACTGTCACTGAAAGATCAGATGTAAATGACATCAAATGTCTAATAAAACTCAGAAAATGTTTCTGAATGTGAAGGGTCGGCCGGCAGGGTTGCCCATTTACACATACCAACCAATAGAAACTAAGGAGGCAATGAATCTGCCAGATTCTCCCAAAGGTAGGTATTTCAGCTAAAATAAAATTATCCCTGAAGGAAGATGGAGTTATTCTAAGGCCTGGCTTTTCAAAAAAATGACTGTTTTTGAGATGCATCAGCTGCCCCCAAATTCACTGTGCACAGAGGAAATAGAAATATTTACAAGTTGGAAAAACACAAAACTTAATGCAAAAATTGCAGATATTACCATGTATCTGTCAGGAAAAGCAAAAAATGACATCTCATCATCTTTGTCATATTTTGTTGGTTAGAAGCAAGCTACTAGTCCAGGCCACGCTTAAGGGGAGATCACCTTAGAGTCTGCTGGCCACACCTTGCTAGATGAATTTTAATACATATCATATTTTCCTCTTAATTTTGATGAACAAACCTTTAGGGCTAAATTATAATAATCAATTCATCCATGTTTTCTAATACATTTTTCTCTTCACACTATTTCCTATATGATTTCTATTTGCTTCGCTTGTCATTAATACTTCACTATTACTAGAAAAGTCAGATATTTTGGAGCAAGGTGTACATATTAAGAAATCAATAATAAATGGTTGCCTGGCTACTTAGATCAAGGTGCTAATACAGAAAGGTGCTAATACATCAACTCAACAACATATTCAAGAAAATATAAACAAGGAAGAATTTTGAAAAGCTCATTCCCTTCTTACCTCTTCTTTTAAGCCAATAATGACCAAAAAAAAAAAAAAACTCTCAAGGCCAAAAGTGAGAAAAAAAATTATGGATTTTGAGTGCTGAATATCACGCAATGAAAAATTATAAAAATGACAGGAGAAAAGGATAACTTATTCAATGATATGTAATCATGCTTATAATACAAATCTTTCCCTAATATTATGACACAAGTGTTAAAATTATGTGAATTTAACTTAACAATTTTGCCATTTCACTATGCCTTTATTTACCATCTAATTGTAGTTGTAAAATAATTCATCATTTACATATTTTTGCCTCCTATTCCACGTTGAATTTTACAATAGTGAAAGAACTCCATTTAGTAATCAAGACACTTAATTTAAAGCTGGCCTCACTTCCAATGCTGGGCAACAATCATAAATAAGTTTAATGATAATGTCAGGAATGTTTGAAATATTTGAAGGATCATTTGTCTTGCCTGAGCAATATACAGAATTGGAAAAAAGAAATGATTTACATTTTGGTAATTAGGCTTTTCTTATCCCTTTCATTCTTCAGTCAAGTTATAACCTATTGAATTGAAAATATAAGATGTCAGTGCCTTTCAATACAACAATAAATATTTTCTGGCATTTCTCTGGATTGAACAAAACTCTGGTTTCCATGGATGCCAATTACAGGGCTTCCAGTTGCTCAGCACCACAGCAATAAGACAAAGGAGAAATCCATTTTTAAGCTGATGGTCTTTTAACATGGAACATAAAGGGAAACCAATGAATGCAGCATTGGTGTGATTGCTCTCTCCAGAAGCCTGATACAGACTGCCTAATCACTCCAGTGCTAAGGAATGTCCTTTCAAGACAATGCTACTGGGCAGGTTCATGCAGGAAGAAAAGGAGGTTCAAAAGAAACTAATGCTTTCACGTCTTTATTTAAACGAGCTACAGCCTCACCTAGGAACAACTGGGCACATCTCCTGGTTAATTGCTGAATGTCTGTGTGAAATTCTCAGTAAGTTCACCAACAGTCATTTCAACAGAAATGTGAAGACTTCCTGGGCTGTCCTGGAGTTAGTCATAAGCTCAGGAAAAAATATTGTTGTTTTAAAAGATCCCATAAAATAGACTGATCTTAATGGAACAGTATAGTATGCATGGAATTAATGAGTTCCTTGAGGGCAACAATCAAGTGTCTTTTTTTTTTTTTTTTTACTAATCTTTGTTTCTCTAACATTCCACATAATGTCTGGCCCATAGTACGGGAATTTAGAAAAGTTTTTAGGAAGTCAATTAAATTTGTTTGCCTCGACAAAATAGGTAACGACTTCCACTTATTGTCATAAGTATACTGCTCTTGATATTCAAGGAACTTGTAATTAACCATCTATAAAATGTTCAGAGAAATTTAACGAAAACAGAAGTAAATTGTGAAATATAGAGTAGAATGAGCAAAAGTCAATAAACATTTTGCACGAGCTCATTGTATACTGGAAATGCACTGTGGAATTATACGTAGAACATGATAGAAGATTTTGCAACCTGAGTTAACCACTGAAGTTTAGGACAGCATCAGAATAACTTTATGCTCAATAGTGAAACTCTACCCAGAAGTACACTGTAATACAAGTTACATTAATTTTAATGTTTCTATAATTATGTTCATCTATTGTGTTGTGTGTGCGTGGGATTTTTTTTCACTTTATAGATTGTGTGGGATACAATATTTTTTTGGCTGGCATTTTTCCATCTTGAACAATTTGATTTCTACTGTCTAGCCTATTCAAAATTTTAAGTATCTGAATTTTTCTAATTTCCTTTGGTGAGGGAAAACATACATATTTTACTAACTGCCTAATAAAACATTGTGTGTATGTATGGGTATCTATTTATCTATCTATCTACTGCCTTAAGGTAAATTTTAAACCAGGGCTATACCTAATTCATAGGAAAAATACACAAATCAGACCCATCTCTTCCCACACACAGTAAGTTTACTTTCAAACCTAAAGAATGGTGGTAGGCAGAAATCTGTGTATGTCTAATAATCTGTTGGGAATGTAGATAGCCTGGAATTCCAAATGACTGAGTTATTTTGGAGTTTCATGAATTTCATTATTTGACATGATAAGCAATAATGGGTAGCTCAGCCTGGGCTTCAACAAGCACAAAACAACTAGCTAATTAATTTAAAAAATAGAAAAACCATCCAGTGAACTGAAATGACATTATTAGTAAATTGTTATTGATGCATAGAACCAACCTTTGAAAACTCATAAAGTTAAGAGATGACAAACTCACAGTCTACAAGCAGAAATATTATAAAAATGTCTGGTTCTCAGTTACTGAATCAGTAGCATGTAGTTAATCAGCTCCCAATTTAATTTTTGACTGCACATGTTACCCCCTTTTTCCCCCATGGGTATAAAATATTTCATGAACAGCTAGCTGAGAATACAGTTGTTCAATTCAACTTCCTTTTTCCAAAGCTCTTTAAAGCTCAACTAAGCACTGGAGAAACCTAAGTTACTCTGACATGACCTCAAAATCTTTTTCTAACAAAATAAGTATTTCATTGCTTTCCCTTTAATTCAAGTGTTATTGAGTGCCAAGTCTGCCTAAAGTACTACTCTCTGTAGCAAGAGAATGTCTATTACGATTGAGTTTAAAGTTGAGTGAAGGGATGCAGGTGGGTAAGTAAGAATTGTAATAAAGAGACCAGGATGGTGCCTTAATAGTTCAGAGAACATTTTCAACATACAGAAGAATTCAGAAAAAGCTTCACAGGGAACTTAACAGTTGAGCTTGACCTTGAAGAAGTACAGGCTATATTCTGATTATAAGCAGATCCAGTGAGTGACTTAAAAATGTATCATTGAAAGTGATACTTCTTGCCATAAAAGGTCATGTTCAAACATGCTGGCAACTGTCAGTATTCTTTTTTTAAATGAGCTTCACCTGCTTCCCCCAAACCCATGCTGGACAATGAAATCAGTGTCTTTTATCAACAACTCCTTGTTGATTGATGAAGGAGACTCAAAAGCCAATTGTACTTTTTTTCTATATACTTACAATTTATTGTCTGTTCCCCCAACCAGAATGTAAGCTCTAAGAGAATGAGGATTTGTGACTGTTCTGTTTCACTGTAGAAACCAAGTACCTAGTACCTAAAAGAACATCTGGTAAATTGTGTCTAAAACTACTCAAATTTTTTATTTGTTTGTTTTTTTATTTTGGTAAAAACATTTAACATGATATCTACCCTCTTAACAAGTTTTTAAGGGTATAATACAGTATTGTTAACCACAGACATGATGTTGTACGGCACGTCTCTAGAACTATTCATCTTGCTTAACTAAAAATGTATGATTTTTGAAGAGCAGCATCCTTTTCTTCCTCCTCTCCCACCCTCTCCCCTGCCCCTGGCAGCTACCATTCTACTCTCTGCTTCTATGAGTTTGACTATTCTAGATACCTCACATAAGTGGAATCATGCAGCTTTTGTCCTTCTGTGACTCACTCATGTTACTTAGCACAATGTCCTTAAGGTTCATCTACGTTGCTGCATATGGCAGGATTCCTCCTTTTTTAAGGCAGATTAATATTCCATTGTATGTATATACCACTTGCATTTTTAGTAAGTAGAATACAGTGGAATGCCCCCTGCAGGAAGTTCATAAAAGGTGATATTAACTTCCTGTTGTCTCTCTTTCTCTTGGGGCAGGCAACTTAAGAACCCTAAACCCAGCTACCCTGAAATCACCACACTGAAAAGATTGCACAGAAAAAATATGCAGAGTGAGAGAGATGCCCTAGAAAGCCAAGATTATTACAGTCTCACCTTTCAAGCTGCCCCAGATAATGCCAACTGGAGCAGAGAAGAAGTCTCCTTGACAAATCCTGCCTGAATTTTAGTTTCCTCAATCCAGTCAATATTATGGGCTTTCTACTGTTGTTAAATGATTTGTAATAAATTTACAGACTTGTGAAACCATCACAACAGTCCAATTTTAGAACATTTCCAATACATCAAAAAGATCTGTCATCCCCATTTGCAATCATTTCCCATTCTCACCTCCAGCCTCAGGCAACGACTGACCTACTTTCTATCTCTATAGACTTGCATTTTGTGGACATTTCAAATAAATAAAATCATATAATATTCTGTCTTTTGCATTTGACTTCTATTATTTAGCTTAATGCTTTTGAGGTTCATCCATGTTGTAGCATGCATCAGTACTTCATTGCTTTTTATTGCTGAGTAGCACTCCATTGTACGGATAGGCCACATTTCTTTTACCCATTCACCAGCTAATGAACATTTGGAGGAAGGTTTCCTTTCTTTGGCTACCACAAGATGATGCTGCTTTGAGCATTAATTTATGTGCCTTTTTATGGACATGTGTTTTCACTCTCTTTGGTAGATAACCTAGGAATGGAACTGTTGGGTCGTGTGGTAATTGATGCTCAACATTTTAAGAAACTTCTCAACTGTTTTCCAAAGTGATTGCACCATGCTACATTCTCATTAGCAATGTATGAGTGTTTAGGTTTCTCTACATTCTTACCATCACTTGTCTTTTTGAATGTCATTATTTTAAGCGACAACGTTATTTCAGGGGAATTTATCACACGGTAAAATATTACCAAAACAATTTTCTTATTTCTTTTTTGCCTCTCACCCCTGGAATACAAGTGTCACAAAACATAGATCTTCATCTGCATTGTTCACCAATCTAACGCAAACACCTCGAAATTTGTACATTAACGGAGCCACCAGTATCTAAGGATTGAATCTTCAAAGCAACCACATTAAGTAGGGGCTATTATTATTCACTGCTTACAAGTATTAAAACTGAAGGACAGGTAACAATACTAAGCAATCTCCAAGTTGACTGATTTTTTGTCCTCTCTTCCTGAAATTCAAAGCACTAAATGATTTTGGGGAGGTTGTGCTATGACTAGTTATGTTATCATCAAGAAAATTACATATATATATATTATATAACAAATTTAGATAATTTAGAATAACAGGACAAGATGGAGTCATAAATGCATATGTGCTTGTGTGGATATATACACACATATGCGTATCTGCAGATATATATATACACATACATAAACAGATATATATACAAACAATCTATTGCCTCTGGGAATCCTCAACATAAAGCAAGCATAATGAATAGTGACAGAAAGGAAGACACATTGAAATGTCAACTGACAAAAGAAATTCACAATAGCTAACAACTGTCTGCCTCTGATCTGTTTGTTAGTCCCCTGTGAAGGAAATGTGTAAGGAAAAAATGCTCTAGAGAAGTCTTGAGAAATCTCAGCCAAGCAGGTCCCTGCTGATAGCTCAGTGGGTGTGCTCAACCAGAGGTCTAAGGAGACAACATGCATTTAAAAGCATTTTAACCTGTGCTCTTGTGATACTCAGGAGTCTAGCCCAAGAGCAGTTTCCCAGAGAAGGAAAAAGAGAAATGTCTAGAAGCCCAGAGGCAAATAAAAATCATTTGTATGAAATATTTTCCCAAGGTAA
>RJWJ010015303.1:0-36423 GCA_004363605.1 Indri indri | reverse complement strand
TTTATTATGGACAATTTTGAATACATACACAAGTAGATAGACTGGCACCGTGAAACTCCATATATCTTTCACCCAGCTTCGATAGTTACCAACTTACACCGAGTCTTTCTTCTATACCCAAATCCACGCCACCCCTTCTGTAGTATTGAAAGCAAATCCTGCATGTCTATCATACGTAAATGTTCCAGTATGCATGCCTAAAAGCTAAGGACTCTTATTTGAGACAGCGCAATTAGACAGCCATTATCACGACTAAAAGAAACTAACAGTAATTACTTCGCAGCATCAACTACCCAGGCAGTGTTCCAATTTCCAATCGTCTCCTGAGTTTCACGCTATTTCTTTCTCCCATATTTCATTTTCTTGAATCAGAATCCAAATTACTTCACACGCTGGGCTGGGTAACAGGTCTTTCAAGTTTCTTTTCATCTGCAGGTTCCCCTGCTGCCTCCTGCTGTCTTTTCTTCCAAACCCCAGCCGGTTGGTCTGCAGAGTTTGTTTCCCGTTCCTTAGAGCAGTGTGGGCCAATGGAAATATCACAGGAGCCACGGAAATAATTTTAAATTTTCTAGTGGTCCCATTAAAAAAAGTAAAAGACATGGGAGAAATTAATTTTAATTGTATATTTGATTTAACCAAATATACCAAAAACATTATCATTTTAATATGTAATCTAAATAATAATTAATGAGCTATTTTACATTATTTTTTCCAGCTAACTCTTCAAAATCCATTGTGTTTCACACTTACTATACGTCTCAAGTTGGACATTTGAAGTACTCAGGACCACGTGCAGCCAGTGACTGCTATACTGGGCAGTGCAGCTTGTCACGTCCTTCTCAGAGCCTGTGATATTGTGATATAACAGGACATACACATTTGGTCTTTGACCCTGGTTCCTGACACAGAGCTCCTAAAGCCTTTTGTTCTAATGAGGGGACTCTTTGTGGGCTCCTGGAAAACTTCAGGATGGAGGCTGGTCCCCAGAAAGACCAGCACAGGAAGAAGCTTGGAACTCTCAGCCCCACCTCCCATCCTCCAGGAAGGCGACAGGGGCTGGACACTGGGCTAGTGATCGATCATGCCCAGGTGAGGCGGCCTCCGCAAGAACCCCTGGAAGGCAGGGCTTGGAGAACTTCCAGGCTGGGGAACACATGGAGGTGCTGGGAGGCTGTTGTGCCCGGAGATGCCACTTCCCCGTATGTGGCCCCAAGCCTGTCCTCCCTTTGGCGGGTGATATCCTTCATCATAAATCGGTAAACTCAAGTAAAAGTTTCCTTGATGCCGTGAGCCGTTCTAGCAAATAACTGAAACTGAGAGGGGGGTGGTGGGAACCCTTGACTTACAGCTGGTCAGTAAAAAGCACACGTCACAACCTCCATGCCCCACAAGCCCCCTTGTACCAACCACTCAAATACCTCAAGCAGATTCCTTCTCCTCCAGGAAGCCTTCCCAGACAGCTGATTCTCACTGTCGGTCCCACTCGGATAAGCCCGGCACCCTCTGCCCTGTCTCTCTTTAGAGCGTGGCTATGGTGGTAAAGGACAGCTGGGGCCTGTCCTCAGGGCTCTGCCTGGCGGTGGGGTGTGTGCCCAAGGTGGGGGGCATGGAAGGCTCCCTGGGGCAGGTGACTTCCTGAGGCCTCTGCTCTGTCCGCGCATACCAGGTGACCTGAGCTGTACGCGTGGCTCTCGTGTATAGATCGCAGCTGGCTTCTCCACCAGGACAGTGCGGCAAAGGGCGCTGCACTTTACAGTTTACGCTACGGTGGGCTTGCACAGCTCTTTCCCCGACCCTCACGACTGTCCCACGAGGGACTTGTTTTGCCTGTTTTACAGACGAGGAAACCTGAGGCTCAGCAGAAGGGAGTGATTTATCCCAAGTCACAGACCCCTAAGTGGGGACCCAGGTGACTCCACACACAAAACCTCCCGAGAGGCGAAGAGAACCAACAGAGAGCAAGTTGACTGTGGTCACGTGTCTAAGGCAGAGCTGCCTGGAGGAGCCTGCAGACGGGGGCTCCGAAGGGGCTTACGAACGCCCTGCCTGAGCTCCTGTCACCTAGCAGTCACTACGGGGCCACCTTCTCAGAGCCCAGGGGCTCCTGGGACACCAGGGTCTGCCCTCTCCTCCGGGCTCCCAGGAGAGGTGCCCTGGGTGGCCAAAGGTGAGCTTGGGGCTGGGCGACTGGGAGGGCAGGAGTGACGAGAAGCCCTGGGCTAGGCCCCAGGTCCGCACTCCTCTGGACCTTGGCTTCTGCATCTGCAGGACGCGGATAGCAAGAGTGTCCACCTCTCAGGTTGTCACGAGGGTGAAACGAGCCAGTGCCATCAGATGCCCAGCCCAGGGGCCGGCATGGAGCTGGTGGCCATGCTCAGCAGCTGCTGTCGGTGTTGCTATAGCTATTGTTATTATTAGAGTAACACGTGCCTTTGAGCAGTAGCTTTTCCTCTGGGCATCGGTTTCCCCATCTGTAGGGCAAGGGACAGTGTAAGGTCCTTCCAGCTATGACACTCCGGCCATTTTCCTAAATCTGTTTATTTCGGTGCCAGGCAGGTCTCCCCATTGTAGTGACTTCCTATTAATACATACTCAGTTTTTGGCATTCACACGCGTGTGCACACACACACACACACACACACACACATGCTTTCCTTTTCCATCACACCCATCCTGACTGTCACACCCTCAGCCCCTTGAGCACAGAACAGGGTCTTTGCCTCTGAATCTCTGATCCTGACACAGCATAACTGCTCATTGAATGTTTGCTGAGCTGAGTTGCTCTTTGCAGTAGTGAGCTCCCTGTCTCTATGGGTATTCAAGTAAAGTGTGGGAAATGTTTCTGGTGTTTTTGGACTAAAATTCCTTAACTTCTACAGATTTAAGCCTAGGACTATATATGGCTGCCCATTCAACACCACAGCCCCCTCGTCCCTTGGGACAAGTAGGATGCAAGGGTTGCTGGAGGTGCTGATTGTATGTCAGGAGATTTGTGGACCTAAGTTTCCCTTAATCCTCCAAATAACATCGTGGGAGGGATTGTTCTGGGTGTGACCCCAGACAATGTTCGGGGTGAAAATGAACTTCAGACAGGGCACTATCTGAGGCCACCCAGGCTCAGACCACCCCAAGTCTGTGCTTATTCTACCCACCAGGCTGCCTTCTTCTCGTGGGGAGATGGGGGACACAGAAGAGTTCTGCTATCTCTGTTCTGTAACGTGCCCCCCCCACACTCCCCCAGCCCCCCAGGAACTGTACTGTCCAGCTTGGCAGGTAGGAGGGGTCTTGAGACTTGGCCAGGAGCTGGGGCACGGCCTGCACGCAGAGCCCTGGGGGTTATCATCTCTGGTGCTAACACAGGTGGAAAATTCCCACTTCCTGAGCTGGGATCGAGGAGAATTTCTGACATGCATGAGCTTGCCTACTTCCCCTTGTATTTCTATATTTTTGGAGCCAGAAACAAACTCCTCCAAGACGCCCTGCTGGGCCGCCTGTGAGTCTGCCTGTGCCTGGCAGAGGGCACCCCAAGGTGGGCTCGCCCTCCTGCACGCTGTGCCCCGGAGCCAGCTCAGGGGAAAGTGGAGTCACAGCTCTGTGCCGCTGGGCACTGGCAGACTATTAACCTCTCCGGGCTTGTTTCCCTCCAGGTAAAATGGCCTGGGTTGTCAGCAGGTGTTCAATCAACATTAGATTACTATCAGGAGGAGTCTGCATTTGAGGAGATGCCAGCTTGCCTGTCTCCAGGATCCGCCTTGGACTGCCGCTCTGGTTTACTGCAGGCATCCCTGGAGCCAAGGCAATGTACAAATAATCCAGTTTGCAAGTGTTTAGTGGGCCAGTCACAGACTGAGGAGGCAGGCAGATGGCTTCGATGTCTTCTCTGCACAGGGTCAGGCGGAAGGAAAAAGTTGAGTGGCTCCCAAACCTGTCTCCAGAAAATTCAATTTTTGGATACTTTGGAGATGCAAATCCAGAACCTAAGAAAAGGTCCTTTTCTTTTTGCTTGGCATTTCTAAAAATAACGAAAGGACAGGAAAAGCTTCATGCGCCAAGATGTTCATCATCATGTTAATAAGGGACATAGAAAACAACCTAAATGTTTAGGACCAGGGAACTCGTTAAATACACAATCCTAGGCTGGGTGTAGTGGCTCATGCCTGTAATTTTAGCACTCTGGGAGGCCGAGGCGGGAGGATCGCGTGAGGTCAGGAGTTTGAGACCAACCTGAGCAAGAGTGAGACCCCGTCTCTACTAAAAAAATGGAAAAAAATTAGCCAGTCAACTAAAAATAGAAACAAAAAATTAGCTGGGGGTGATGGCTCACGCCTTTAGTCCCAGCTACTAGGGAGGCTGAGGCAGGAGGATGGCTTGAGCCCAGGAGTCTGAGGTTGCTGTGAGCTAGGCTGACGCCATGGCACTCACTCTAGCCAGGGCAACAAAGTGAGACTCTGTCTCAAAAAAAAAAAAAAAAAGATAAATACACGATCCTAAATCCATGCAATGAATATTAAGCAGGCTTGAAAAAATGATGCTTCTAAGAGTTTGCCAAAAATGAGAGACTACTTCTGATACTGTGTCAAGGGAACAAAATGCTGGGTACTAAACTGTACATACAACATGGTTCAAAAACCTGAAAGGCAAAATACCAAATTATTGGTGGTGGTGGCTGTCTTTGAGCATAGGTTGCTTTTGAGTTTTCTTTATTCTTTTTTTTTTTCTATTTTTTTAGCCCTTCGTAGCCATAGAGTTTTCTTTATTCTTTGTAGTAGTTTCCAAGTTTTCTGTGATGAACACATATTGCTTTTGTAATAAAAATATTTAAAAAGCCAAATGTTTTTTTCCATTTTTAAAAAAATAGGAAATGAATTATGGGTTAGTTTATGTAAGAATGTTAATCAGCCAATTTGCATTCAAAGGAAAGGCCTTGCTTACCTAAAAACTGGTAAATAAATGCACAATCATGTTTTAATTTAAAACTAAATGTTTAAAGTATTTGCAAACTGCTTCTTCAATAATTCCCTGTGGTACCCAAACACCTGCTCTGAGCAGGTGGGGTCAGTAGCTGCTGATGACATGGGAAAAGCCACCTGCTAGGACCTGGCGGAGGGATGCTCTGGGATGGTGAGATTTCCTACTGGGCTGCAAAATCCACTCGTTATCACGGGATTCGGCCTGATTTCATAACTCGATGTCTCAGTGAAACAAAGGAAAGAGACAGGAGCAAATTCTTCTCCAGGCTTTGGTCTCCATCCTGATTCACACCTCCGTCGGTGGGGTTATAAGTCTTTGAGTGATTTTTTTTCATGAGGGCTGCAGGACTGGCATTTTTTGTGAACCTTTCACATTTAAGCATGTCTTTCTCCAGACTTTGCTTAGGAAAGACCATTCAGCATCACACTGTTTGTCTCCTAAGTGTACAGCTGCTTCTCTGAGGGTCTGATGCGTCACAGAAGAGCCTGAAGCTGGCCTGATTTTTCTTGCTTTGTAGGTTTCTGTCCAGAGACACAGGATCATTGGCGAAAAACCCCTGAGGAACTGGGGGCCAGGATGGAAAGGAGACCTTTCTGGGGGCTGATGGAAACCCCCAACAGGCAGATCGTGCCTCCCCAGCACTCCCTCAACAGGGGCTGTGATGCTGTGCCCAGGTTTGGCTGCAGGCTGCTCTGGGCCACCCAGCTGAGCAGCATCCAGTGATCCCTGTTCATCAACTTACTGTAATTCTCTGTGCAGCACAAAGCACTTCCTGATATATCCCTTCTCCAAAGAGCCAGCTCTTGGCTTTTCCTTAGTTGGCTTACTGATATTAATGCTTTCCTTCTTTCTAATCAGTCATTTTGTGTTTGCCATCATTATTTTCTTTCTTCTACTTTTTCTGGTCATTTTTAATTATCTAGTTTATTGAATTGGATATTTAATTGATTTATTTGCAATCTTTATGGGTCAGCAATTTAAAAAAATGTAAAGATATGAATCCTCCTTTGAATATGGCTTTGGCTGAATCCCATAAATTTGATAAGTAGTGTGCTCATAGTCATTTTTCAAATATCTATAATTTCAGTTTTGATGATCTATCTTTTTGATGGAAGACTTTTGAGGAAGAGTGTTTTCTAAAATTTTCAAGTGGTTTGTGATCTTTGGTTTTTATATTTGACATTAATTTCCACAATATAGTCAGGTAATGCAGCCTGTAAGAATTATATATCTGGGACTATATCGACTTTGTGCTTAGGGTCTACAATAAGATCAATTTCTGTAAATGCACCTTGGAATAAATATTTCAGGAGTGTAGATTCTTTGTAGGGTACGGTGTAATATATCCTGTTTCTACTCTTCTGATAGTTATCTTTAAAATTTTGACAAACATGCTAGAACCTATATCCGTATATTAGCATCAAGAGTAGAAAAATAATTGTCCTTCTAGATAAGATAAAAATTATAGCATACATCTTATTCTTCCTTCCCTTTCTCTTCTCACTTTCAGATTTAGTTGAAATAACATGAAATTTTAGTTTCAGATTATCATCAAATTGTTTATGTCTTTTCTATTCTAAGCAGCCTTTCTAAACAGTTGTTAGGCTTCCTAATCACATTACAACCAACTTATTAGCAAAAACCTTAGACTCGTTTCATTAATCATAATTTTTCTGTAACATGCCTTCCCTTTTCTGGAATTATTTAATGCAATTAATTTCTCATTTAGTGTGAATGTTTATTCAAGTCTTTTTTTTTTTTTTCCCCAGAAAAAAATCCTCCCTGACCGTTCCCCCACCAGGATCTGAGTCTGGGTGAGCAGAGGCTGTTTTTGTGTCCCCTGTAGCCCTGGGGCCCAGCACAGAGCTGGCACACAGCAGATGCTCAGCGAAGACACTTCCTCAGATAGCCTCAAATGACTCCAACGACCTCAGGGCCTGCTAGGCTCCCTGAGGTCCTATCCTCTCTCTCCCTGCCTCCTTGCTGCACAGGCTCTTGGTTCGGCCACAAATGTGTGAATTGCTCCCCTCTCTTCTTTTTCAGGCCCTCTTCTCACACCTGGAGAGGGACTTAGGACAGATCCCACCTGCAGAAATGGGAACATTGCAGGATTTTGCCTCTTTTTTATTTCTTTTTTTTTTTTTTTTTTTGGAGACAGAATCTCACTCTGTCACCCTGGCTAGAGTGTAGTGGTGTCCTTATAGCTCATAGCAATGTCAAGCTCCTGGGCTCAAGTGATCCTCCTGCCTCAGCCTCCCAAGCAGCTGGGACTACAGGCATTCGCCACCACGCCCAGCTAATTTTTCTATTTTTAGTAGAGGGTCTCACTCTTGCTCAGGCTTGTCTCGAACTCCTGACCTCAAGCAATCCTCCCGCCTCGGCCTCCCAGAGTGCTAGGATTACAGGCATGACCCACCATGCCTGGCCTCTTTTTTATTTCTGTTTCCGTTTGTTTTGCTTTTTATAATATATTTAAATTTTTGCAAAGAGATATATGCATGCTCATGATCATGATAAAATTTCAGAGTGCAGAGAGAATATAGTGACAAGTAAACCTCCTCTGGGCCCTGTCCCTGCCCTGTCTCCCTCCAGAGATGGCTACCCTCACTGGGGTCTCTTTCCAGATGTCTTCTGGGCTTTCAGGAGCGGATGGGCCCCCATCCCTGTGTCAGGACGCCATGGGAGCCCCCAAACGCACCACCTGCCTGTGCCCTCACCTCTCTGCCTTCAACGATCGACCCACCTCATTGTTTCCTGGCCTCACAGTGTCCAGAGTAGGACTCCCCTTAATGCACCAGACATCTCAGGGAGTTCCCAATTCTTTTTAGGTAGTTTCCAGTTCTGCTATTATTCACAGCTGCAGAAACTGAGGCTCTAAGAGGCTAAATCTCTTGCCTTAGGCCAAGCAGTGGGGGAGGCGTGGGGTGGGATTCATTCCCCGTGGCTGTCTGCAGAAGAAGTGGGGGCGGGAGGAGAAGGAGGAGGGGAAGGGAGGGGACGGAGACATCCATCCTCAGCGTGGGAGTCTATCACCTGAATGCGCCTGTGCCCCAGTTCATTTGATGAGCCCCCCTGTTTTCTGTTGGTTTGGCTACCACAAGTGGCCTGCACAGACCCCCTTGTCCACAGGCCCTTGCCTGTGTACGAGCACACCTGTCTCAGGTGCGCACACTTTGCCACCTCCCTTCCCATGTTCTTGCACTCTAGCCATTCCTTTCTGGTCATTGCTGTTCAGAAAGACCCTAGAGGTTCCTTCTCTCACCTGTCACTTTACTAGCAGGCAAAGTGGGGTCCAGAGAGGGGCCAAGTGGCGCCACCCTCCCTCCGTCGCAGAGATTGGCCCCCACAGGTGCGTTCTTAGAGCACAGCAGGTGCCAAGCACGGGGCTGGGGGCTGGGTGCTGGGGCTGAGGCCCTGTCTTTCCCTCCAGAGGCCTCCTGCTTGGTAGCGAAGGCAGGGCACAGCTTGGTGCTTCCCAAAATGTTTAGGCCCAACTCCACCTGGAGGGGATTTCTGTCCTTCCCCGAGAGCGGGGAGGGGCAATGACAGAGCACAGGTGCCAAATCTCTCTGAGCTGTGGGCACTGGGAGGAAGGGCCTGCGGGTGGCTTTCGGGTCCAGGATGGACCCTTTGCTAGGGTGGCTTGTTTCAAAGTATGGTTCAAGGCTCCCTGCTTCAAAGTCCCCAGAGATATTAGCAAGTCCAGACCCCAAGCTGGAGTCCCCAGAGCAGGGCCCTGGTGTTTGCCGGGTGACCAGGCTCCAGGTGACTCTGATGCACGACAAGATTTTGATCTTTCTCCGACAGACCACACGGGCCCCTGCAGTGTACTTGGGAAACCCACAGGGAAGAGGAGGAGAATGGCCTGATGGGCACAAGTCAGCACAGTGACTACAGTGATGGGGCTGTGCAGGAGTCCAGCACTCTACAGTTTACAACACCCCATGAGATGCCCCTCAGTCGCTGCTGGTTTCCAGGGGATGCTCAGGGGCCGGTGCCCTCCACTGCCTGCCCCTGAGGGCAGAGATGAGACAGGCCCAGAGGGGGTGGTGGTGGGTGGTGTGGGACAGGCCTGACTATACCTGAAGTTTGAGCCCTGGAGGGAAGTGTGAGCAGGGCTCTTGCTGTCACCTCCTACAGGTGTGTTGCCTGGGAACATGAGCATTCACACAGGTGAGGCCCTTTTCTCCGGGAATCCCTCTAGCTGCAAGGCAAACACAGCACCTCTGAAAGTCCCAGGCCCTTGTTCCTGGTTCCATAGACCTTCCTTCTGCTACCTGGGCACCCACAGTGTGCCTGGCACCCCATTTACTACACCAGCACCATCTGAGTGAAGCCTCATGATGGTCCTCAACAATAGGAATGATTGCCCCCATTGTACAGGTGAGGAAACTGAGGCTCAAAGAGCCTCCCTTGTTGGTAAGGACACAGTTGGGATTTGAACCCAGAGCTATGTTTGTTCCCCTCTCCTTTGTGCTGTGATGATTTGGGGGGGGAGGGCGTGTCATATTTTTCTAACCTCCAGAACCCTACACATCCCACTTTGGCGACAGAGTCAAAGAAATACCTGACTCCTTAGGTTTGTTCTAGAAGGGAACCTGGGTGTGTGTGTGTGTTTTAGGGGAGCTGGGCCTTAGATCCCCAGGAAAACCAGAGGGACTCAGAGGAGGGACTGAGGATTTCCCACTTTTCGTGGAGGGCAGATTAAGCGGCTGTGGACACTTAGCTCAGAGAGGCCCAACAAGGACTAGAATCACACAAACTCCAGAGAATGGAAAGCGGGCCCGTCGCTCGGTCTGAGGAAGCGCTTTCTAACCACCCAGACGGAATGGGCTGCCTTAGGGTGAGCTCCCGGCCTGTTCACTATGGCGAATTCTCACGGTTCAGGGATCCCTGGGCCGAGAGTGACGCATTCAGGGTCTCAAGTCTTAGCAGCTTCCGACCGACTCATGACCCCAAGGTATTCTAAGTGTCCCAAGCGCCTTCCTGAATTCTCAAAGCAACACGCAGATCTGCTGCGTGCTTTTTTTAAAGAGCAGTTTTAGGTTCACAGCAAAATCAAGAGGGAGAAGGTGCTGAACGTTCCCACGTACCCCTGCGCCCCCAGCGACCCCCACTGTCAATACCCCCTCCAGAGAGGCACGTCTGTTACAACGGATGAACCTGCTGACATCATCATCACCCGGAGCTCATAATTGCGTTAGAGTTCGCCGCTGGTGTCGCACACGCTGCCGGTTTGACAGATGCCTGCGGACGCGAATCCGCCATCAGAGCAGCGTGCGGAAGAGTCCCACGCCCTGAGAGCCTCTGCGCTCTGCCCGTGCGTCCCTCTCCACTGCCTCCTGGCAGACGCCGATTTCTATCCCCACAGTTCTGCTTTTCCAGACCGCCACTTGCAGTTGCAATCACATGGCAGGACGCCTTTTCAGACTGGCTCCTTCACTTAGTAATGTGCTCTGCGTGCCGGGCGCCCGGCATTCATTTATTCCTCCACTCACTTAACCATTCGTTCTTCCCCAGACACTGCCTGGTGCCCGCGCTGTGCCGGGCACGGTTCTCACAGCAGAGGAGAAAGTTGTGACTGGATAGACAAGGTCCCCGCTTTCATCCTGAAAACCAGAGTCCCCTGGGGCTATGGTCTGAATGTCTGTGTCCCTCCAAAATGCATACGCTGAGACTTAATCCCCAGCATGGGGGTATTAGGAGGTGAGACCTTTGGGAGGTGATTAGGCCATGCCCCCACTGCAAGCAATGGGACTGGTGCCCTTTAAAAGAGGTTTGCTTGTTTAAGACGTGTACATAGAAACAAAAATAAAATAAAAGCAGCTTGAGGGAGCTTGTTTGCCCTTCTGCCGTGGGAGGACACTCTGAAGGCGCCGTCTATGAGGAATGGGCCTCACCAGACAGCCAGTCTGGCGGTGCCTTGATCTCGGACTTCCCAGACTCCACGACTGCGAGAAATGAGGGTCTGTTGTTTGTAAATCCCCCCATCTACGGTCATTTCTCATAGCAGCCTGAACAAAAAGACACCTGCAAGTCTGCAGGGCTCCTCCCCACCCCGCGCAGCTGGGCCCCTCCCTGACCGCAGCAGCTCACCTGAGGGGCAGCCCTAAGCTACTCTCAGATACCTGCAAACTGCCGCAGTGTTAGCGGAGGCCACATGGCACGGCTGTGTCCATTGCTGGGCGCCACTGGGCAGCGTAGGCCGGATTTGGTCTAAGCCAATGTCCTCAGACTCACTATAGGCTCAATCGTCCAGACCTCCTGTTTCCAAGGGAGAGCCTGCGTCCCAGACGGGTCGCGGCTTTTCCCTGGACACCGAGCACAGGGCTGTGCTGAGGTTATGTCCTCGCATGGACACTCAGTTTCCTCGTGTGCACAGTGCGGGGCTCGGAGCGCATGATCGTGCGGTTTTTCCAAGTTCAGGGCAGAGCTGGGATGAGACCCCGGGGTCCTGGCTGTGGGGCCAGCACACGTGTCTTCTCATTTTCAATGTTTTCCAAAAACCCCTTCTCCTGCCTGTCCTACCCCAAGCAGAAGGAAGACAGAGCAAACTCTCCAAGATCATGGGGCTCACCGCTGTGGAATGTCCCCGTCACCCTTGCTGCTGCCAGGGCCAGAAGGACACAACACAGTTTTTCTCCAAAGGAGCTGGGTCACGGTACATCAGCAATGACCTCTGGGGTCACTCACCCTGTCCCCGGCCACCCAAGCCCCTCTCCCACTCACAGAAAGCATGAAAGGTGGGGTTGGCCCGGGACTCCCGATCGCCCCACACCTGGGCCAGAGCTCCCACTTCCTGTGGGCTGGGGGAGCCGCAGGCAGCCTGTGACTCAGTGAGGCGCATTCTGACCTGCCCAGAGAGCAACGCCTGCTGCCCACCCCACCCAGGCTGTGAAAGCGCCTGCTCTCGGCAACTCCAGTGACGGCCACCGTTTATCTAGTAGCTTCACACATGTGGTGCTTCACCTCCAGGAGCCCGTTTCTAGCTTTGCATAAGGAACTGCCAGGTCTTCCTATGGCTCAGGAGACCTGGACAAGATCACTTGCCCAGCAATGTCCCCCACAGGGTGAGAGCAGAACTGGGACCCCAACCCAGGGCTGGGTGCAAAGCCCATGCTCTATCCCACCCCTCTGCCCGGGCAGCCAGGACCACAACGGGAGGGACGCAAAGCCTGTCTGAAGCACAGTCACCACCATCAACCACCTCGGTGCACCTCAGCCAAGATTCGCAAACCCTTTCCCGTCTACTGTCTGATTTAACCTCTGCCCTCCCCAGGGAGCAGGGTACTTTGCAGACAGAGAACCTGAAACTCGGAGAGGTTGAATAGCTTGTCCGGGTCACACAGAACCAATGAGTGGCACAGCTGTGAGTGACAAGCCAGCTTTTGGAGTCCCCACCCCACACCCAACCCCGCTACATCGAGCACCCTCCTCACTGTTTCAGTCCAAAGCGTCCACCCAGAGTCTACGGAAATCAAACCACTGCATCCCTCATACACTTAACACCTCGCTTCAGCAACAGGACAAACCCACAACCAACAGCGCAATTCCTCCTGCCAGGAACCCCTCTCCCCAGATCCCTGGTCAGACCTGGGGAAGGAAGGAACTTTTCCCAACGCCCCAGGACCAGAGGAAACTGCTCCCCACGCCTGGGAGTCAGCCTCCGCTGCCGCCCTCCCTCCGAGCTGGACAGTGTGTCCTCCCTGCCTTTGCCAGCCCCTGCCTGGCACCCACCTTGTCCGGAGCAAGCTGCGTGGGCACTGCAGTGGTTCCCTCGGTCGAGCGGGGCTGCCTGGCGTCCCCAGCCCTCCACAGAGCGAGGAGCCCGAGCTGGAGTGGCAGCGGGAACAGCTCATCTTTCAAGGGCTGGGTGGTGATGTCACCACCCTCTTGGGCACTTCCTCCCTCCACCTCCTGCTGAGCGGCACGCTCTGTCAGGAGCTTGAGTTGGGCGGGCTGCAGAGGCCAGGCAGGATGGCCGCAGCTGCCCCTCGCTCCCGCTCCCAGCCCCGCCTGCCCTCTGAGCCCTGGGGCTCCCCGAGCCTCTCTGCGTTCACCCCAGGAATGCTCTGCTGTGTAGACAGGCTGCCTGTTAGAGCCCTGGGGCGGCAATAGCCTCCCAGCGGACCACAGAGTGGCCCGAGAAACTCCACGTGAACAAATCTGCCTGACGTTACCTTTACTGCTGACCATTTCTTATTTTCCTGAGGTGACGATTCTATGTCTGAGTTTTAGGTGTAAACAGTGGGCATTTACACACAGTGTGTAAACAGAAGGTGGCCAGGTGGGCAGGGGGAGTTCTGAAACTCCTCTGTATGCCATGCGCACCACCCACAGGTGGCAGCGGCAGAACCCGGGGGTCATCGTCCAAGAACATCCACCTTTCGGCCCCCTGTTTTCCGGGGCAGTTGAGTGCATGCCCCCGAGACACGGCCGTTTCCTTGGAGATGTTGTAAAGTGGTTTCCTCCAGTTCCACTCCACGACTTACAAACAATCCACACCCTTAACACTCCCAGAAGCTGAGCTGGTAGGAGCTGGAAAGTGCTGGGACTTTCAGAACTTTTTAAAAAGTCTTAAGACCCTTCCTTCCAAAGAGACCAGACAAGAGTGGGCCCCATGAGCTGGGGAGTAGATAGGGGTGTCGCAGCCCCACCTGCCAGCCCCTCCCTGCAACTTCTATGAGTCAGCAAACCAGTGATCACGTCCAGTCCCGTCGTCACAGAGATGGGGAAACCGAGTCCCAGAAAGGCTTATGGAGTGGCCCTGGCCCCAGCCCTGGCCTGGCTGTGAACTGGCTGTACGCTCTTGAGCAAAGTCCCTCCCCAACCCGCTGTGTCAGTTGACTCATCTGTGCACTAGCCTGTTCGACCACATTGGGGCTCCTTGTCCTGGCCTTTCTGGACCGCCCAGTGAGGATGGAGATCTGTGGTTAGGCTTCCCGGAGCCCACGAGCCCTCTAAAATGGTGTGTGTGTGCCTTTCCCTGGGTCCCCATCAAGTTATTGAAGGGGGTCTACGATCTAAAACATGCGGAGACCAACAAGAAGAGACAGAGTCCTTCTCACGTCTCTTCCAGCGTGGGCATCGTAGGGTTCTGCATCTAAGAGTTGAAAATCCTCAGAGATCTGAATCCAGTGTTGATGCTTCTGGAAATACCATCAACTGAGAAAGTTCCAAAAGACATCTGCCCATGTGTACATGTCTCCATCCATCACTGTCATTTATTACTAGTTTTTGAAAAAATGCTTCTTGACCCAGTCTTGAGGTCCTTGCTAGAGCAGCTGATTAAGTCCACACTCCAGCCATACTGTCTCTCACGCTCTAGGCCACTATGCATCTGCCCTAATCACCTTAGAGCCTGGTATCAAACAACAATGGACAGCCCCTATAACCTGGGAATCACAAAATTATTCAAATTAGCCAATCCACAGGGAGCCCAGGAAACCTCGCTAACCCCACTCATGTGCCACATAAGCTGCTGCCTGTAGTTCCAGCTTGCTGGGACCCTGTCCTGCGTGGCCCTGCCTGGCAGCCTCTCATTTGGAGCTGTAAGAAACAAAAAGTTCTGCCTTGTACTTATTCAAGTGTCACTGCATTGTGCCCTGCCATCAAAAGAATCTTTAACTCTTGCAAGACAATTGCCCACTCTTCCATTCATCTGACTTGCATCTACTCACCCATCTACTCATACGTCCCTCCACCTACTCATCCATCCATCCATCCATCCTGCCATCTTTCCGTCTACCTGCCCATCCACCCACCCACCCACTCATTTATCGGATACCCACACAGCCATGCAGTGCATTATCAGGTAAGTGAATGAATCAGACAAACCCATCCCTGGAGGAGTCTATACTGAGGCCAGTCCCCTGCCAGTGGGCAGAGCCAGGCTGGGGGATCATTTCCAAGTGTTCCTTATGGACTCAGTAGCAGCCCACAGTAGTTTACGTCTGGGTGAGCACAGCTCGTGTCCTTCAGTATTGCACTGAGAAAGTTTGGCTAAGCCCTTCCTGCCCAGTCCCTGCAGCTGTGGCCAGACCACACCCTCTCACCACTAGGTGGGCTTGGCTGGTGTCTGCAGGGGGCGGCTCAGCCCTGCCAGGGCTCAGGGTTCTAGCCAGCCCAGCTGCATTCAGGGAAGACTGAAGAGGGATCCAGTTATTCCTGCAAAACGCTGATGGCCTCCCCACTGAGCAGGCCACTTTACGTGGCATGGTAAGAATCTGCCAGTACAGCCTGCCCTGCCACGCCAGCCCTCTGTACCTTAGCCCCACGGAACCCCTTCAGGCTCCAGAATGTAACAGGATCGCACTTGATGCTGGGCCTTTGCATGTGCCATAGTCTCTGCCTGAAACGCCCTTCCTTTGCCTTTGCTTGGTCACACCCACTGTCCTTTTAGGAGGCCGCCTGGGGGCCTTCCCTGAGGCCTTGGTTAGGGACCGTGTCCTGTCTACACTCATCAGCCTGCTTGTCTCCTCCCACAGCTGGGGACTGTTCTTGGTGCACTGAGAACACCCGAGGCAGGTGTCTTCCTTATGGTGATTTCTCACCTGGTGCACAGTGGGCAGAATGAAGGCACAGCCCAGTCTATGGGGAAAAGCCCCAGGGTCCATCCTCACTGGGGTGAAGCAAAGGCCAAACAAAACAGAAAAGCGCAAAAGCAGACTATAGACACGTAGGCACACATGTTTGTTTATGAATGTCCGCCCTGCACCCAATGTCCTGGAACATTCTCTCCACATGTCTGTGTGTGAGCCAGAGGTCTGTCCTCCCAGGAAGGCCATTATCCATCGGCCTCCAGGAGTGGGCTGTGCTTTTGTCCAGAACTGCACGGTACTGAGCAGAAAGCCGCTCCCTTGTCCTCTGTCACTCAGCAGCTGCCCTGCAGTGGGCTGACCTGTTACACACGCCTGAGACAGCCCAGCCACAGAAAACTGGCAAGTGGAGTCGGAAGGCAAGTGCGGGTTTCGATTCACGGCAGAACACATGCAAAGTCCGCCTGGTTGGCACTGATGCCCAAACTTAGGAACCCCACAGAGCACCTCCAGCCAACGTGCCTGTGACTGCCCTCCCGGCCTGCCTCCTGCCTCTGGCCCCTCCCCAGAGGCCTCCAGCACAGGCCCGAGCCCTGCGGCCCCAGCTCCGGCCCCTCCTGGCTGACCACTGACGAGCAGCCTCTGTGCCAGGTCCTGTCGCAGTACGTGACCCAGGTTAGTCCATGTTATGCCACTGACCCTTCACAATAAGCCGAGGAGGGGGTTACAAGTCATCATGCCCATTTCACAGATGAGGAAACAGAGGCTTAACTTGGCCTAAATCCTGCAGATTGTAAACAGCAGAGCCAAGATTTGATCCCAAGTCTCATTCCATAGCTGTACCTCTCTCTTTCCCTAAAGGAAGATGCAGCTTTAAAGAAAAACTGATCGTATACATAATATGTATGTCTAGTTTCTCTGTTGATTGAGCTCAATGTGTAAGATAAAATGAAAATCACCTGAAAAGTGCACTGCTTGGAAGCGTTTAAGAATTTGGTGCCATGCTTACATAAGCTGACATTTATCTGTGATACAATATGCACAATGTCATAGATGTCTTTGCTTCAATATATCTCATACTACACGAACGGGATCATGCCATATATGCTGTTGTTTTAAACTGTGAACTTCTCCCTTTCTGTCACTCTTTTGCTTTCTGTGCTGCCCTCCCTCCCACCACCCTTTCCTGAGCACCTCACCAGGGTGCACGACAGCCGGGCCAACTCAGAATTTGTGGGGCTGGTACAAAGTGAAAATGTGGGGCCCGTTCTTCAAAAAGTGGGAAAGAAGTGCTCATAAAGCCTTTTCCTTTCTTCTGTGTCTCTCTCTCGACTTGTCATGGTGGGTTTTTTCATTTGCAACTTAATGTTGTTCTATGCAAAGAAAAATCAAAATGTAAAATTCTTAGCCTGCATTATACCATTCATCAGTATATTACTCAATGCCAGTTTTAAATGCAAAGATCCGTGCACTTAACTTGTATGCGAAATCACTGGAATTATGCAACTTGTATTTCATAGCTTGCACGTGGGTGTGTCTCTGGTTCTTAACCAGGTCCGTGGAAACGCTGCAGAAAACAAGCTCGTCTTGCTTTTCTTTCCCTTCTTGACGTGTGTGTGCACGTTCCATCAACACGCCTTGCCTTCTGTCACTAGGGAGTAAGGTAGGACTGGCAGGACCAGGCACTCGGGTCCTGTCTTCTCCCCTTCTGCGCCAGCAGCCTGGAGGAAGTGTTTGGCCTCGGCAGGGAAGCAACACGAGTAAGAAAGGATGCGACCGTGTTCCTTGGCCTTGGTGCCTGTGAGAACTGGAGCGAGTGCTCTGAGAAAACCAGCCCTAACCTCCACCTCCTGGGGTATCGAAGGAGAGAGGAAATGTCCACCTCCTCGCCCTGGCCTCGGCAGGGACTTCCCCAACTCGGAGACGTTTTTCCATTCTGACACTTAGGAAATTGAAGTGTGTACGTTTAACCTGCCGTTGTTCTTCTCCCCTGAAAGCTGGTGTGTCTTATCACTAGCGGTGCCTTAGTATTAAGGAAATATGCAAAGTCCTCTGTAAAGCTTTGTCAGATGGATTTGGAATAAATAAATGCTTAAAACAAGTGAAGTCCTAGCTCTTCCTGGCACAAAGACCTTCAGGTGAGATGAGAGAGAGACTCGAGGGGGCCGCACAGAGAGGCAAAGAGGCCAGTCCTTCTTCTGTCCATCTGTCCGTCCCTCTGCTGCCCTGGGAGGCAGATGACGGGCTCTGGTCCTGGGGGGATGGCAGATCACTCACCGTCCCCAGGTTTGGGGGGAAGTGGCCCTCAGCCTGGCGGTCAGCCTGGCTGTGCTTCCCAACTCTGTCCTTGGCGCTGGGCTGTCGCCAGCAGGTCGGGAGAGGCGGTTACTCACTTCCTGCTGCTGGGATGGCTGGCTGGGGGCTTCCGAGGCTGGGAAATCCTCAGTGGGCGAGGAGGGGATGCTAGTTCCTGGCATCCCCTGAGCCCCTCTTCTCCTGGGACTCACAGCTAAGCCAGAATCCCAGGGAGCCGGCTCTGCTTGCCCCCATCTGCCTGCCCTATCCCAAATCCAGGTTCCACACTATTGGCCAGCAGTGGTGGCAGGATGGGCCCGTGCCTCGGGGAGACACAGCGGGGAGGGCGTGGCACCTGCCAGGAGCCCTCCATGATCTGGCTCCTGTCCTGTCTGTCCGCCAATCAGCCCCTTCTCCCGCCCAGGTCTCCGGCCCTCTGGAGCCCTGTTCTTGTTCACGCCGTGCTCTGAGTGTGCTGTTCTCTCTCCAGATTCCTTCCCTGCAGCTCGGCAGATCCCACCCCAGCGCTCGCCAGCCCAGCACGATGCGCCTGCTCCAAAGCTCCGTCCTCTCTGAGTGCCTTCTCCACCGTACCTCGCCATCGTCTGAGCTCTCTCAAGGGCCCTGTGACTTGTCTCCCTTCAAGGCCATGGGCTGGGGTCCTCCTGTCCTCTGGTCACTTGTCAGCAGGGTGGCTCTGGGCACATGACTGTAATCTCTCTGTCCATTCATGTCCTTTTGCACCATGGAGATAACACCTGGCTTGCAGGTCGTGAAAAGGAGATGAGATGATTGATACAAGGCAGCCAGCAGAGGGACAGGCGCAGGCCGGGGGCTGGACAACACAGGACCAGACCTGCCTTCAGGCCCAGCGCTGCTGCTCACACCCGCACGTACTCAGGTAAAACGGAAATATTAATGAATCCATCAGATGGCCACGTGAGGATCTGGGTAAGGCTCAGCCCTCACCGGATTGTTCCTCTCTTCTCGGCAGTGGCCCACAAACACTCCCCCTTGCCCCACTTTTTAAAAAAATCAAGATGAAATTCACATAACATAAAATTACCCATTTTTCAGTGTACAATTCAGTGGCATTTTAGTACATTCACGATGTTGTGCAACCACCACCTCTATCGAGTTCCAGAACAATTCATCACCCCCAAAGAGACCCCATAGCTGTGAAGCAGTCACCCCTACTGTCCCTCCCCGAGACCCCCCTGCCACCACCGTCTGCTTTCTGCCTCTGCGGATTTGCCGATTCCGACGTTTCATATGAACGAGATCTCACAATATGTAACTTTCATGCCTGACTGCTTTCACTTAGCAAAATGTTTTTGAGGTCCATCCACACTGTAGCATGTGACAATACTCTATTCTTTTTTATGGATCAGTAATATTTTATTATGTGGCTATACCGTGTTTAGTTTATTTATTCACCAGCCAGTGGACATTTAGGCTAGTTCCACTCTTTGACCATAGCGAATAATGGTGCTATGAACATTTATGTGCAAGTCTTTGAGTCTCAGTTTTCAATTCTTTCGGGAATATCCCCGGTGAACTGCTGGGTCACAGGGTAACTCTGTGCCTGTTTGAGGAGTGGCCAGACTGTTTTCCACAGGGCTGCATCGTGCAACGTTCCTACCAGCAATAGCCTCCCTTGTCCTTCCCTTCGCCCTGCAGGTTCAAACACTCAGCCCACTGACGCTGGAAGGCCACTCTGACCCAGGGGACATGTGGGTTTCTACCCACTCACCCTGCCAATCCATTGTCACCATCAGCATTGGCATCCTTTCCCTCCCTTCTGTTTGTAGAGTATGTCACAGGTCACTGAGGGACATTCCCATGCGCTATTCATTTGACCTTAAGAGGTTGAGTAACCTGTCCAAGGAGGCCCAGCTAAGGAGTGCCCGGGTTGGAGCAGGAACCCCGCCCTCCCGTCAGTGCTCTGGCCTGCGCCCTGGAGCTCCAGCCCTGAGTCCGCACCTCCCAGGGCGGGCCAGACTCTCCCTGGGAGCTGCCTGCCTTCCGCCTTCCCGCCCGGGCTGCTGCTGTTGGGGCCCTGATTTAGCCCCAACAAAAATGCCACGGCCTCCCTGGGAGAGAGAAGTGCTCTAAGTACACAACACTCTGGGCCGCATTCCTCTGCTTGGGGTGACGTCACTTGATCCACAGGTCAGGTGCCCTTCACTGCTGAGCGGTTCCCCTTCCGTTCACTTTCCGTTCTGTTTTCTGAGTGCAGCCCCTGTCTGCTCCCTGGCCAGATGGCTCAGCTCAAGGCACCCTGAGGCCAGCCCCAGCCCCCTCTGGAAAAGCACGATCACTCAGCCCCCACGAGCGGAGCGCCTTGCTCCGGCCGGGCCCACGGGCAGGTTGCTGGGCCATCCGCAGACCACACGGATAGCTCCCAGGTGGGAATTGTTGCGCCCTATTCCTGATGGGGAAACTGAGGCTCCCAGAGATCAATGCCTGAGCTCATGGCCCTGTCCCCATAGCCACCACCCACCCAGACCCTGCAGGGACCCTGGCTGGGTTCCCGCCTGCCCTCTGTGTCCTCCCACCCTTTCTCCACACCCTCCACACAGCTGCTGGAGGGACCTTTTTTAAAGTAAAAAACTTAAAAAAAAATTGCACACAGTAAAGTTCACTTTTTGTGGTGTCCAGTTTTGTGGGTTCTGACAAATGCAGAATCTTGGACCCACCAGCCTAGTGCCACCTGAGTGCCGAGCACAGTTGTGCGACCGCCCTAAATGTGGCCCGTGTGGCCCTTTGCAGTCAGCCCTTCCAGTCCCCGCCCTCTGTGATCAGATTTCCATCCAGGGGGATTTCTAAGAAGGTAAATCATCCACCTGTGGCTTCCATCTCACCACCCCTCACGCTGTCCAGGCCTCTCCACCCACACTGTGCTGCCGCAGGGCACCAAGGGCGCCCTCAGTGGGGAGCGCCCTCCCCGCCTCCCGTGGCCGACTCCTCCCCGCGAAGTGGCGCCTCAGTGGCTCTTGTCCAGAGAGTCTCCCCACTGCCATCCTGCTTTGCACACAGACCCAGTGTGGAATGGCGAGTTTGTTGGTTTGCTGTTTGCCTGTGTCCCTGTGAATGGGTAGCTGCCCGAGGGCAGTGGCTGTATCTGTGCCAACCTCCGATCCACAGGCACACACTAGGCGCTCATGAACAATCCACAGGCAGGCACACAGTAGGTGCTCATAAACGAGCCACAGGCAGGCACACACTAGGTGCTGATAAACACGTGATGACCAGACTGAGAGAGGCTGCCTGACTCCTCCGTCTGTGCCCTTTCTGTTCCGCCTCATGCTAGAGGCCCCGTTGGTGCTGGGTGGGGAGCCTGGGGTCTGGGGAGGACGTTCCCAGGTCACCAGCCTGTCTCGCGTCTGGGCTTTTCCCCTCCCCAACCCCACCAGGGTGAAGTGGGTCCCTAGTTTCTTGGTGGGTCCTGGGAGGTGCGGGGGAGGGACACTCTGGGGCTGAGGGAGGAGCCAGCTCCCACATCAGGGGGACCCTGAGTAAGCACATCCTGCTATTTCTGTCCTATAAATAGCCACCACCTTCCTAAACAAGGCCCTGTCACGAACCCCAAGGGTGTGGAGGTGGGAGCAGGATCCAGAGCTCCCTGTTGCCAGAAATAGCCCCACACAGCAGAGACCACGTGGGTGGTGGCTGGCAGCCCTTCCAGGCACTGAGTTAGACTCTCTTCCCAGACCAGAGTGATTCAGAAAGTGAGAAGGTGACCTTTTCCTTCCCTGAGGGTCACTATTTTGATTCCAGGGTTTATGTGGGGCTATTTTGAGCAATCTAGTGGAAGCAAAAGTGAGTTATTTAATATGTCAAATTATTGAGGTTGACACAGTGCCCGGCACAAGGGAAATGTGTACTGAACAGTTGCTGCTTGAATCACAAACACGTTCTCTCCCTGCTCTGTGTGCAGAGTGCTTTGACGCGAGCAACGCACACCCAGGCAGCTCTGTGCATCCTTGGCAAGAGTCTAGTAGTTCATGGTCTGGAGTGGGGGTGGCTGTGCCCTAGAGGGGCAGCTCGGAGTCCATGCAGCCGGGAATGGTGCCCAAAAGCCCCCTTGGAGCTGCTCCTGTGTGGACATCGCTGCTGCCTCAGCAGGCACAGACCTCGAGGCTGCTGCTGCCATGCCCAGACCACACTGGACGCCAGTCTGTCCCTGATGTGTCTGAGAGCTGGGTGCAGCTGCCACCACCCTCCTCGGACAGGTTCCTGTATGAGCACCTCTTCCCATCACTAGCTCCTGGTTTGAAGGCTGGCATGGGAACATCGGTTGGGGAATCGTGGTCACCTGCCTGCACCGCAGCTGCAAGAGATGCTGGGAAGGCCTTTGCCACCCTCTCGGGGTGGGGAATGCCCCACCCTCAGGAAGGGCGTTCTGAGAGGCAAGGAGACCACCAAAAATAAACACACTGCAACACCCCCATTCCGACAGCCCAGGCGTAGGCACACACATGCCTGTGCAGCCCTCTGCACTTGGCGTGACATTCTACTCTGCATATGTCCCCATCTTGGTATGTTACAAGTCCTGCCTCCTAGAAAGTCTCAGTGCCAATGCCACCTCTGCCAGGCGTCCCTCAGCTGGAAGGAATCGCTCTGTCCCCTGGACACCCCCAGCTCTGCGTCGGTCTCTCGACTGGCACGGTCTCAGAGCTGACCGGAGGTGGGCGTGGGGTCTCTGCCCAGCCCCCGGCGTCAGGTCAGCAAACCTCTGCTCCCTCTGCCTGCTGCAGCCAATGCCCCCGCGCCGGCCCTCTGGGCTGCTGCCCACACCACTGCCGCCTTGGGCACGAGGCCAGGCCTTGGGCACGAGGCCTCCCTCACCTACCCTGGTGTCCGAGCCTCCTCCTAGCAGGCTCAATTCGGTGAGGCCCAGTGACTCTCAGCTCCACCCACAGCCCCATCCTTGGGGTCACTGCCCAACGGCATCCCCTCCAGGCTCTGAGCTCCCCTCCCTACCCAGAGCCACGTTCCCTTCTCTGGCCTTTTGGACCCCACTCAAGGATGGTAAACGCCCTTCCAGCGTCTCCACCTCTCTTCCTGCTTTGTCAAAATACAGGTCTCCCCAGGGATAGCGCTCTGCACCCCTCGTATCCCATTACCTGCCTGCCACCTCACTCCAGCCACCCTGTCCCATGACACACCCTGGACTTGTCACCACTGGATCTAGAACTAGCATGAGATGGCTGATTCGGACAGCCTAGTTTCTTTTCTCCAAATGAATTTTTATTTTTACCAAAATCATACATACATTTATGTAGTTAGAAACTAATCTTCAACAAAGCAGACAAAATCATACCCTGGGGAAAGGACACACTATTCAATAAATGGTGCTGGGAGAATTGGAGAGCCATGTGCAGAAGAATGAACCTGGATCCCTACCTCTCACCATATGCAAAAAGTAAGATTGATCAAAGACTCAAATGTAAGACCTGAAACCATAAAAATCCTAAAAGAAAACCTAGGAAAAACTCTTCTGGACATTGGCCTAGGCAAAGAATTTGTGACTAAGATCCCAAAAGCAAATGCAACAAAAACAAAAATAAACAAACGGGACTTCATTAAACTAAAAAGCTTCTGCACAACAAAAGAAATAATCAAAAGAGAAAACAGACAACCTACAGAATGGGAGAAAATACTCACAAACTATGTATCCAACGAAGGACGTTATCCAGAATCTCCAAGGATCAAACAACTCAGCAAGATAAAATAATCTCATTAAAAAGTGGACAAATGACATAAACAGTCATTTTTCAAAAGACATACAAATGGCCAAAAAAAAAAAAAATGAAAAAAATGCCCAGTATCACTAATCATCAGAGAAACGCAAATTAAAACCATAATGAGATACTATCTTACTCCAATTAGAACGGCCATTATGAAAAAGTCAAAAACCAGTAATCTTGGCACAGATGCGACGAAAGGGGAATGCTTACACATTGTTAGTGGGAAGGTAAATTCGTGCAGCCTCCATGGAGATCAGTATGGAGGTTTCTCAGAGAACTAAGAGTACATCTACCGTTTGACCCAGCAATCCCACTAGCGGGTATCTACCCAGAGAAAAGAAATCATTATGTCAAAGAGATACCTGCACTCAGATGTTTATCGCAGCACAATTCACAATCGCAAAGATATGCGGTCAACCTAAGTGCCCATCGAACTGATGAGCGGATAAAGAACATGTGGTAAATATACACCGTGGAGTACTACTCAGCCATGAGGAGTGAAATAATGTCTTCTGCAGCCCCTTGGATGGAATGCAGGCTGTTATCCTGAGTGAGGTAACTCGGGAACAGAAAAATAAACGCCACATGTTCTCACAAGTGGGAGCTAACCTGTGGCTACACGAGGGCACACAGAGTGGTATAATGGACCTGGAGAATCAAAAGCGGGGAGGTTGGCAGGGGGTGAGGAATGAAAAATTACCTGGGGGGTACAATGCACACTATTCGGGTGACAGGTACACAAAAAGCCCAGACTTCGCCTCTGTGCAATACATACACATCACGGAATTCAACTTGTACCCTCTAAACCTATTGAAAGAAAAAAACAGTCAAATGATGATCACAGGTTTCAGATGAAAACAGAAATGTCCCCTGCTCCACCCTTTGCAGGATCGCATGCTTGACTCCTCCCCACCTGCCTGCCTCCACCCGAGACTCCTACAACTCTTCCAGTGGTTTCTGCGGGCAGTGACCTTTTCGTTATGCATAAATGACATCTGCTGCTACTCAGTCATGTATGGACTTTAGACTTTCCCTCGACTTCTCCCATGGGAAGGATTTACTCCTCTGTGTGTGTGTGTGTGTGTGTGTGTGTGTGTGTGTGTGTGTGTTCCTCTTACTTCCTCTCTCCCATCCTCCCAATATGATCATATCAAAAACTCGGTTGTATGAAGCATCAGTGTTTATGCTGTTACGACTGCGTACTAGGAAGTGTGATATGGCTATGTTGTTTCCGGGGAGCCGAGTGTTGTGCTGTGATTAGGTTTCTGTGCTGGTTTCCTGGGTCTACTGTAACAAATTCCTTGGTGACTTAAAACAACAGAATTGTGTTTTTTCACAGCTCTGGAGGCCAGGAGTCTGCAATCAAGGTGTTGGTGGGGCCACACTCTCTCTTGCAGGTTGTGGTGGCTGCCAGCCTGCCTCAGTGCTCCTGGTCCTATCCAGGCTCTTGGGCCACGTCGTCGGCCACGTCACCCCCTTCCCTGCCTTCCCCACGTGGCTCTGTCCTGCGTGTACCCATCTCCCTCTGCCTCCCTCTTACGCGGACACTCGTAAGAGTCCACTCCGGTAATTCAGGATAATCTTCTCATCTCAAAACCCTTAACCACATCTGCGAAGACCCTTTCCCCAAATAATGTCACATTTATTATGTCTTTTAAGTTCTTCCCTTTGGTTTGCTTCTGTTTTCTTTTTCTGGAACTTCTATTTCTCAGACATTGAAACTGCTGCAATGACTGTCTAACTTAGAATTTTTTTTTTTTTTTTTTTTTTTTTTTGAGACAGAGTCTGGCTCCGTTGCCCAGGCTAGAGTGCCGTGGTGTCAGCCTAGCTCACAGCAACCTCAAACTCCTGGGCTCAAGCGATCCTCCTGCCTCAGCCTCCCGAGTAGCTGGGACTACAGGCATGCGCTACCATGCCTGGCTAATTTTTTCTATTTTTAGTTGTCCAGCTAATTTCTTTCTACTTTTTAGTAGAGAGGGGGTCTCGCTCTTGCTAAGGCTGGTCTCGAACTCCTGACCTTGAGTGATCCACCCGCCTCGGCCTCCCAGAATGCCAGGATTACAGGCGTGAGCCACCGTACCCGGCCTAACTTAGAATTTTTTAACTCCTGTTCTTTTTCCTTCTCTTCCATCTCTCCTCCTCCTCCTCTTCCTTTTTCTTCTTCTTGGAACTTTCCTTGATGTTATCTTCCAATCCTTTTTTGAAAATCTGAATTTCAGGTATAAGCTCAATAAACAGCTTTATTGAGCTATAATTGACATATACTAAAGTAAGAGTCTTTAAAGTGCACATTTTGATAAATTTTCACATACCTGTATACTCTAGAAACAATCACCATAATCGGAGTAACAAACATATCCGTCACCCCGTCGTGCCCCTTAGGAAGCCTCCCTTCCACTTGTTCTATCTCCGCTCTCTTCACTTCTGTTATGATAGATTAATTGTTACCATTTAGAGTTTTATAAAAATGGAATCACATAGAATGTACCCTTATTTTGTCTGGCTTCTTTTATTCAACATAACTATTTCAAAATTTTATCCATGTTGTGTGCATCGATCTTTCATTACTGTTTGTTGTTGAGTAGATGAACATGTCACAATTTGTTTATCTGTTCATCTGTTGATGGGCATCTGGGTTGTTTCTGGGTTTTGGGTTATTACAAATAAAGTTGCTATGAATATTCATGTGCAAGTCTTTGTATGAACATATATTTCATTTTCTCTTCGGTGATATCTAGGAGTGGAATGGCTGGATCACACAGTAGGTGAATGTTTAACGTTTTAAGAAACTGTCAAACTTTTCCAAACTGCCTGTGCCATTTACATTTCTACTCACAGTTATGAGAGCTCCAGGTGGTTCAGTTTTACCAGCACCTGGTAAGGTCATACTTTTAAATTTCCCTCCTCTCACAGGTGTGCGGTGGTATCTCATTATGGTTTTAATTTGAATTTCCCTGATGCCTAATGATGTTGAGTATCTTCCCATCTCCTTCTTTGCCAACCATCTACCTTTTTTGTTAAAGTATCTGCTCAAATCTTTTGCCCACTTTTCAATTGAGTTGCTTGTTTCTATATTGTTGAGTTCTGAGAACTCTTTATATAAAGACGCAAGACCTTTATCAGATAGACATATGCTTTGCAAAGATCTTCTTTCCTAGTCTTCAGTTATGACATTAATGTATAAGGTCTCTGCTTTTTCATGTTCTTTTTCATGTTCATTTTTATAAGCATCCTGTTCTTGTTTAATGGATATGATATTTTATCCTTGCAAGGTTATTAATTATAATTCATTTTTTTTCCTATTTTCTGTACTGCCTTTTCTTGGTCTCTTTTACTTTTTGTTTGCTTTCATGGGTTTCCTCAAATGGCCAGTGCCCCTGGCCACCTACGTATAGCACAGAGTGAACTGGCTACAGGCTCTGCACGGCTGGGCCGGCCTCAGCGCCGAGTGTGCTTCATAGAGGACCGAGCCAGCAGCAAGCCAGGAATGCTGGTGGGGAACCTCCAAATGTCAACTGCAGATGCCCCCTCTGGGGCACACGCCTGCCCACTGGCCTTCTGGGAACAGGACCAGGAAGGGCTCTGGGTTGCCAGGCTCAGTGTGCAGGTTTTCCCTGAACCCGGTGCTGTTCAGCTTCCTGCCTCACCTCTGCTCTCTCTCATGTAATTTTTCCAGAGCATCAAGCTCATGTCTTGGGGCTGGAGGTGGTGGAGAAAGGCAGGAGAAGCTGCCGCTGGAGTCAGGGAGGGGCCTGAGAACCCAACCGCTTTGCAGGCAAATTTTCATCCAATCTCCTAGTTTTCAGTCCTAATCCAACACCCTCCTTCTATGGCACTTGGTGCTTCACAACACTGAGCCCCTGTGGATTCTGTGGCCAAGTGTCTTGCTTTTTATGGTGTCCCCTCCTCGTCCCTTTAGGGGGACACTGTCTCCTCTCTGCTGATCCCAATTTTGCTTTCAGCCAACTAACGATTTCTTGACTCTCAGCTGTTGCAGCCTCTTCTGTTTGCTATGTTGTTGCAGAGCAATACTGTTTTTCTTTACATGCCTTTAGTAATATTTTTAAAGGAGTTTTGGGACAGGGAGGAGACCCATGTATGGTGAATCTGCCATTTTTTTTTTGCCAAAATTGTCATTTTATTTTCTGACTATACCGCTTTCCAAATAACTTACTCAACTTCCCCCCGCTGTGTCCGTCTTCACCCTCCCCGGGACGTCGCCTGCTGACTCCTCCCTGTACCACAGTCCCTTGCCACCTTCTCTCTCCTCTCTGCCGGCCTAGACACTGTCGTCTGTCACTTCCTCACCCAGCCAGGTGCCCTGCCACTGCCAACCCCCGCAGGGCCCCGTGCGCTGCCCGGGAGCCTCCAGGGTTTGCTGTCCACCGTCCTGCTTTGCTTCAAGTCTCCAGACCTTCCTCTCCCCTGTTAGCCAAAGCTAATGACCACTTTACGGAGCAAAGACTTTACGGTCACTGGGCGAGGATTCCCCGAGCTGTCCCACCACCCCGGGGCTTGCCCCCACCCTTTCTGACCTGGATGAGTCCCCGCGGCCTCATGCGCCCCTTCCCCACCCAGCAGCCCAAGGGCCCCTCCGAAAACGTAAACCAGCATTTCGTCACTTAAAATCCTACAGTGCTTCTCATTGTTCTTAGAATAAAGACCAAAGCGCTGGTGGCACTTGGCCCCTGCTGTCTCTTCTTACTTCATCTGTCCAACATCACCCCTTTCTCTATTTTCCTCCTGAGCTTCCTTTCAGTTCCAGAAAGGTCTTGGATTCAGGATTTTTACATTTTCTTTCTCCAGGGACTTTTTTTTTTTCTTTGGAGTTTTGCTGTGCAAAAAAGGTCTGGCCTCCTCTTGTGCTCCACAGTGAGAAGAAACCAATGAGGCCAGGCAGCCTGGGGCCTGGGGCAGACCACAGGGAACGTCCCCAGGGAATCTGGGCTCTCTGAGATGCAGCAGAAGCCTGGGAGCTGTGGCGTGCCTGGCAGGGTCCCTGCGACAGGCAGTTAAGAACAATGACTTGTTTGAAGAAAAGCCCCAGCGGGGCCGGGTTTCCTCTGAGCTGTCGGGAAGCCTGGGCGGCACAGCTGTAGTGCTGCCTGCCGTCGGGAGGCTGGGAGGCCCATTCCCAGATTTGCACTCAGCTCCTTGTGGACCCTGGGAGGGAGAACACCCCATGTCCTTGCACCAGGAGTGACCCCACGTAACAGGTAACGGGAGGGGGTGATGGGGCACCCCACGCCAGAGCTGGGAGCCTCCCGTGCCTGGGGGGCCAGTTCAGACTGTCACCTGATTGTGTCACCTCCAGTGACCAGCTCCTCTGGCCACTCCAGCTGACTATCACCCATCCAAGAGAAGCCTGTCTGACCACCCAATCTAAAGTAGCCCACAGCACATACACACGTGTGCACACAGACACGCATCACACATACCAACACACATCACACCACACACACACACACACACACACACACACACACACACACACCCCACACATGCTACGCACAGACACACGCCGAGCCCTCCGTGGACTGCTGGATCCTTACCGCCTTTGGTCTTCCTCGCAGCT
The DNA here is from genome assembly GCA_004363605.1 of Indri indri. Classification (NCBI taxonomy): domain Eukaryota; kingdom Metazoa; phylum Chordata; class Mammalia; order Primates; family Indriidae; genus Indri; species Indri indri. Next base: position 7,291 of record RJWJ010015303.1, on the reverse strand, counting down.
CAGTCACTCACACCGTTGAAAGTCCAGAGGTTTCCTTGCTCACTGTGGATTTCTCTCTTCTAGAATGTAAATGCCCAGACATCAGGGCCTTGCCTGTCCTGTTCACCAGTGGAATCTGAGCCCTTGGAACAGTGCCTGGCTCACGGGAGGTGCAGCGGGCTGTCCCCTAGGACGAGCGTGGAGTCTGGGCAGACCCCTGCCAGTGGCACATCGCCGCTGCCCAAGTTCTCTCACAACACACAGAGTGGTCCGTCCTCGGCTCAAAAACAAAAGACTTAAATTGCACATGGAGCCTCCCAGAGGTAAAGGTACAGCTCTCAGGTGCTCGTGGGTTTCTCACATCCACTTGCAGACACAGGGGCTCTTAGATCGGGTGGGCTGCAGAGTCTCAGGTGCTGGGCACCCACCTCCTGCAGCCCAGAGGCTGCCAGCCCAGGGTGTGGCCGTGTGACACCAGCAAGCAGCCGACTGAACAGCAGTGGGCTCCCAATGTCCTGGCAGATTTCTGGAGTCCGTCTTGGCAAGACCCCCAGGACTCAGGACGCTGACACCCTGCCTCTCTGCAGCATCGTGAAGAGAGGCCCTGGTGGGCTCCAAGTGGCGGGGCAGCAGCCAGGGCGGTGGGCTGCCCGGTCCCAGTTCTGCCTCTGCAGCGAAGGCCCCCCAAGGCTCCTAGCTTGTCTCCTCATCTGTCAGATGCAGATGCAAAAGAACCCGTCTGACAGGCTCGTGCCAGGCCTCAGGGAGCCAATGCTCCCGTGGTGCCGGCCCCTGGTGCTTAGTAACTATTATCCCTGGTCTCAGGCAAATGCTCCCCGACCACAGCCAGCAGGAAGCTTCTGAAATTACCTTCCTGTTTCTGTGGGGGAGAATGTGGGCCCCTCGAGTCTGTGCGTGCGTGAAGGAGGCAGTGGGCACCTGGTGCTCCATGCAAAGGCCGGATCCAGGCCCTGCAGGGGATGCATGGCCCCTTCCCTGTCCCTGCCTCCCCAGGGTCACTCTGGGGCCACCATGTGTCGACAATGTTATGCTCATTGAATTAAATTCTCATTTACTCCTGAGGGCAATGTCAGGGCAGCTCGAGGCTTTTCCATTCTCTGTGGTTTGAGGTCGTGGGAGTCCATGCATAGTTCTGGGGCTTGGGCCACCTCCTCTGGGAGGTTCCGCCGGAACCAGGACCCACACGAAGGTGCACACTAGGTGTGTGCTCTGGAAAGCCATTGAGCCAGCTGGGTAGTTTTCACCTGCTCACCCCCTACCAACAATAATAAACGATCAAAATCTATTATTCTGTGTCTCCTGCCCCATGGAGCTTGGCTTAAGGCTTTCTATGGTTGCTATTTTATCTAACATTTAGAACATACCTGTGAAGTAGGTATGATCAGTGTCATTTTATACATGGGGAAACTGAGGCTCAGAGAGGCACAGTAACTTGCCTTGGGTCACACAACTAAGAGACAGAGGGGTCGGCTCTTGCAGGCAGGTGCAGTGTCTTGCACCTGCCCTGGCCCCCGAGGCCCTCCTCCCCTTCACCTGGGATGATGCCTGGGCTCTGGCTGAGCTCTGGGCAGGAGGTGCTGTGAGGACCCAGCCCAGGGACAGGGCCAGAGAGAGAGCGGCTCAAAAAATGTGTGTGGGGACAATGCACATGGCAATAGTGTCCAGTGGTGATGGAGATATCAAGAGCCAGGTGGCACTGCCGAGGCAAGGGCTGCTGAGTTTGCAGCTGGGAGGCCCTGTGGGGTCACCCTGAGTCCTGGGAGGGGACTGTCAGCACTGTCATAGCAGGGAGGGAGGTGGGAACAGCTTGCAGTAGGGACAGAGACTCGGAGACAGAAAACCCAGCAGGGGTCTCACTGGGGGGATCCTGGAACCGGGCAAGAGCAAGGTGCACTGAACCTCCAAGCTGCCTGGACCTGCGGCTTGACACCACCAGGGCCCCGCCGGCCTCCTCACCCCTTCTGGGCAGTGGTCAGGCCCGGGCCCCATGGCCAGTGGCTCGCTCTGCCCGGCGCCTGCCACAGTGTGCCCACACCATGCAGCTGGGATGGGTGACAGCACCAGTGGGGCTGCCAGCAGCTCCAGGACCTGCAACTCGAAGTGCCTTCACCAGAAGGGACCTTGTCTGGGCCAACAACAACAGCCCCTGTGGTGATCTGGGCTCCTTCCAAAGCAGAGACTGAGATGGGGCTCTGGGCAGGGCACTGACTTGAGGGGATCCCATGGAACGGAGGCGAGGAGGAGGGGGAGAGAGGGGAGGAAGGAGGCAAGATGACGCAAGGTGCGTTATGAACTGGCCACCGTGGGGGTGATGGGTGCCTGCCACCACTAGCATCTTCTGCGGGGTGTCAGATCATGTTTCAGAAATGTCTGCCCAGGGGACAAAGGGGAGGACCGTGTCCCCCACTGGTGGAGGGCTGCCTGGTGAAGCATCAGGAGTGCTTGTGCGAGCGTGGAGTGGGACCCCCGAAGAAGCACATGCTGCAGCCCCCATGAGACAGTGAGGCTCAAGGCCAAGGACGTGTGGAGGTGCCCGAGCTGTCCAGGACACTCCCCTGTGACCGCGTGGACCCTGTGGCCCAGCTGCTCTCTCTGCCTCTGCTCTTGTCGTCCAGAGACACCGTGAGAGCCTCCTGCACCCGCCGTCCCTGATCTGTGTCTATTTCCGCTTCTGCTGCCCCACGGCTCTTGCTGCTTTATGGTCTCCGTGTGTCCCTGCTCTCCCGGAGTCTTTCGGCTTCTGCTTCTGCCCAGCGCGTGGCTGGAGTCAGCGCCAGCCGGAGCAGCCTGCCTGTCCGGCCTCTCCTACGCTGTCCTCTAGCTGGCCAGGCTGGCAGCACCAGAGCAGTGCACCACCTTCTTGGCAGTTCAGTGACAGGGATGCCACGTTGGAGCAGGCATCACACTGGAGACGGGGCCCCGGAGAGGGAGCCTGGCCTCTGTCCTCTCCTGGCCGTGTCACCTTAGGCATGTCACATCCCTGCTCTGAGCCCATTTCCCCTTTTCCCCCAGGCCCTCTCACCAGGCTGTGAAGGTCAAATAGACTGTGCCAGGGAAGCATTTTGTCAAGTTCAAGTGCTGCCCAGGTGGCAAAGGTCACCTTCTGGGGAGAGGCCAGGGCTGGGCCTTGGCGGGTCACATCTCCGAGCCCGGCTTCTCCGCAGCGGGCGAGAGGCTGGAGGCCCCGCCGACATCACGCCCCGGACTCACATGAAACCCCGCACCAGGCCGGGAGCTGGAAAAGCACTCGTGCCGTCAGAGGGTCTCGTGTGGAGGGCCAGGTGGCTTCCATATTGGTGGCGATTAACCTTGAACACCAGGGAGGAGGCGGAAGTCCAAGCCTTTGAGGCGGTGAAATGTGATCTTATCGCCGCCTTCGCCACTCTCTCGTGCTCTGTCTCTCCCTCTCTGTGTCTCTGTCTCCCGCTCCGTGTCCTTGCTGGAGAGACGTCTGTCTCTGAATCTGAGGTCTCCCTCTGAAGAGGATTTCCCATCTGCTTTTTCGTCGTGTGTCCTTGTCTTTGGCTTTTCCCTTCCCCTCGTGGCTCTCGCAGATCAGTCTCCGATGTGCCCCGGGGGCAGCAGCGCCACACCCACTCTCGCGTCCTCGCCAGTGCGCGGTTCAGTCCCGGAATCCACCTTCGTCCTCCTCCTCCTCCGCCAAAGCTGCAGTCCCGTGTGTCCTTCCCTCAGACCCCGGTCCTGGCTAAGGCCATAGTCGGGAACGTGTCACTGCATTCAGGATTTGTGGCACTTTATTGCTCGGGTGGCGGGCGTGTGGCTGAGGTGGCCGGTCGAGCTCCCAGAGGAGGAGCCGGGTGCTGAGGGCAGGGGTGGCGGGCGGACGCTGGTCAGGGCTTTGCAGTCCGGAGGGCACTCGGGCCTGCGGGCGATGCTGTGCCTCACTCGGTGGGTGGAGGCCCCGAGGCCACGTTATTAGCATATTCTTGAAATTCTACTCAAATGTTAGGAATATAATCTTTACATGTGTGATATAATTCGATAACAAAAATAGGAAAGTGGTGGTGGCTGATTTGTCCTGCGTGTGGAGCTCTGAGGAGATTGCTGGCTGGTCCCTGCCCTGGACCTCCGGCCTGGCTGCTCCTCGTGCTCCCCAGAGCTGGCTCCCAGCCTCTCCTGCCGTCCTGGGAGACTCTGCAATTTCTCCTCCTCCCCCTCCTCCTCCTCCCCCCTTCTTCCTCCTTCCCCCTCTTCCTCCTCTTCCTCTTCTTATTCCTCCTCCTCCTTAGATGTTCCAGAATTAGTTTCCGCTGCTTAGAACCAAACGCCCCTTCCTGAAACAGAAAACACGATGTGAATGCGTGTGAGTATGTTCTGTGTGAGAGTGTGAGTGTGCGTATGTGTGTATGTGGGAGTGTGTGTGTGTGAGCGTGCACATGTGTGTGAGTGTGTATGTATGAGTGTGCGAATGCATGTGTGTGTCGGCATGACCGTGCATGTGTGCGAATGTGTGTGAGGGAGCCACTGAGGTGAGCCGAGTCCTCTTCTGCAATTGCAGTTAAGGAAAGAGGGAGAAAAATCCAGTTTTGTGTTTGTGATCCCAACTTTACCTGCCAGCTGCTGTGGCTGGTGTGGCTGGCGTGGCCCGGTGCTGGGTTGGGACAGCGAGCAGCGGGTTTTGGCTCTCGAGCAAAGGAAATCCTGGCAGCGGGAGGGGCGGTCAGGCCAAGGTGCGGAAGGAAGCAGCGGGCTGTGGAGCCCACACGGTCAGGACCCAGGCCCTCCTAGTCCTGGGATCCAGCCTCTCCCTTTGCGGAGGAGGAACCAGGGCTGGCTGCAGAGGTTAAGTCACTTGCCCCAGTGACACAGAGGATCAGTGGCTGGTCTGGGTCTCTCCCATTAGAAAGGAAAGAGGACACCTGGGAGGGGGCTGGAATATTCCACCAGATGGTGGGGGTGGGGAAGGGAAAAGCAGGGAGGTGGCTGGCTACGTGGGCGAGAGGTCACAGGCAGGGTTGCTGCCACAGGCAAAGTGCTTTAGTCACTTTACGATTATGGGTTCAGTATACACACGTGTGTGTGTGTGTGTGTGTGTGTGTGCATGTGTATGTGTGTTAGTTGGGCTTCTCCAATGAAGCGGAACCAACAGGTTGTGTATATATAGAGAAAGAGATTTATTTTAAGGAAATGGCTCATGCAGTTACACAGGCTGGCAAGTCCAAAACATGCAGGGAGGGCTAGCAGGCTGGAGACCCAGGACAGAGCCCACGTTGCAGTTCAAGTCCAAAGGTCATCTGTTGGGGGATTCACTCTTGCTCAGGGAGGTCAGTCTTTTTGTTCTAATAAGGCCTTCAACTGATTGGTTAAGGCCCACCCATATTGGGGCAGGCAGCCTGCTTTACTCAAAGTCCACGCCTTTAAATGTTAATCTCATCCAAAAACACTCTCACAGAAACATCCAGAATAATGTTTGACTGCATAGCTGGTCACCATGGCCCAGCCAAGTTGACACATAAAACTAACCATTGCAGTGATTGCATGATCAACAACACATTTCCCGGGTCCCCTGTGCTGCTGTGGGGGGATGGACTGGCGGGGATGTGTGCGGAAAGGGCAGGACGACGCAGCCAGCTGAGAGATGGAGGCGACTGTGTGAGGGAGGTGGAGACGCCCCCCTGTCTGGAGATGTGTGTACTAACTGGAAGCAGCTATCGGGGTAGAGGCTGGGGTGAGGGGCCAGGTTCTGCGTGAGTCAGGATCCACCACTGGGGGGCAGGTGCGGCCCCCACTGGGGTGCTTTCCCACCTTCCTGTGATTACATCCGCCCGGGCTTCACTGCTCTTCCTGCCTCCTGGGTGGTCGACAAACACACATGAGTTACAGGAACCATCTCCAGTTCCCTCCCGGACTCAGAGCCACACGCGTCCTAGCAAATTCTGCTCAACACTCCTGTGACTGCTCACCGAGGTCCTCAGTGATTCCTCTCTTCCCTGAAGTCCCACAAACCTTACAGCTTGTATTATGTGATCTAGCAAATGGATTGTTTATTCCTTTATTGTTCTTTAATTTTTAAAGCCTCATATTTGAAGTGCTTTTTATGGGCAATTGATTTCACATATTTTATTTAAACGGTGCAGCATGCTTTATGGGATACGTAACTGCTAGATTAAGCTAAGCTAAGCTAATATATCAAATATATTTTGATACCTTTAAGCAACAAAGGTTGATTTCTTATTCACGCCACAGGCCATTTGGGTCCCTCTCCAAGTTCTGATTATACTGTGGCTCTTCCATCTCGTGGTTTCATGATTGCTTTGGTTCATCCTGACAGCACGGGCAGCCTGGAGGGTCAGAAGAGAGATTGGAGGGCCGTTTGTGGGAGACTTTGTGAACCAGCCATGCAAGTGGGTACTTCACTTCCTCCCACTTCCCATTGGCCGAACATAGTCATGTGGCCTCATCTAGCTGCAAAGGAGGCTGGGAAATAGAGGTTAACAACATGTCTGCCAAGAGGAGAAGATTGATGTTGGTGAACCCTAACAGCATTAGAGGTGAGAAATGCTCATCTGACTGCCCCAGTAAGATCGTGGTCATTTTAGAGAGAGACAAGTGAAAACAACTGTTCCTTCAACATGGTGAAATGAATGGTCACAAAGCTAGAAGGTGGGGGTGCGGGAACCTGACATCAGGTGTCAAAACACAGCAAAGTGTTCACAATAAAATGTTAACTCAAAATAGCCGAGTGTAAAACAGCATGCAGTTTGGTTTCACTTACCTTACTGTTTATATTCACACATTTGCCCACACATAGAAAACAGACTGGAAGAAAATACCTTCAAGGGTCGTTGGGTTATATTTGGTTTCTTGGACTATATGTAGTTAATCTTTTCATTATGTCTTCAATATTTTCTACAATGAGAAAACAATTATCATTACTTTCTAAAATTAGTTGATTGATTTTCTTAAAGTAAAATTCTTTATTTCCATAAAAGCATGTCATGTAACTTAGTGTTTGTACCCTCACAATACCCTGGAATAAAATAAAATAAAGAATAAAAATAAAAAATAAAAAAAAAGATTTACATTAAATTCAGGTTCAGCCATTAACCAGCTATATGACCATAGGCAAAGTATTTGACTTAATAATGTCTTGGTTTCATTCGTAAAATGGAGATAATTCCTGCCTTACAAAGTTTTACGATGATTAAATAATCCAAGGCAGTGACTTACATTTTTTTCTTTTACTGTAACCTATGGGAAGAAATATATTTTGCATTAGAACCCAGTATGCACATATATGAAAGTGCAAGTGAATGTATGTATAATCCAA
>RJWJ010015302.1:0-36764 GCA_004363605.1 Indri indri | reverse complement strand
TTAGTAAGTTACTAACTTCTCTGGATCATAGTTTAGTCATTTCCAAAATGAAGATCATCTCTAAAGCTCCTTCCAGCTCAAAGAGTCCGTGATAAAGCACCACTGAAATGATAAGAGATCATGGGTCTGGAAGCCCATTCTTACAACCCGGGAATAACCCTTTGCCAGGAAGAGTGCTGCCAATTATGTTGTTTCATTCGAAATTGGAAAATTACTTTATAGTAAAAAAAAAAAAAAATCCCAGAAGAAAACTCATATCTATGTGTAGCAATTATTTGCCTGACATTCAAGCATCTTAAAGGTATCTCAAATAAGAATTTTTAAAACAAAACACGAGCCACGTTTTTTCTGTAATAGTAACAATTGTGTCACCAGTCCCACCCAACAGACCAGAAGGGTGGCAGCAGCTGCGTGGGCTCCTCCAGAGGCTACGCAGCAGGGAGCAGCCCACCAAGAGGCCCTCGCCTAATGCTGTAACAGTCCCCTGACACCCAGGAATGCGCAGAACCCAGGCCGAAGTTGAAACTGAGTTCTCTTGCCTTCTGCAGAGGCAGCAACGCAGTGGGCGAGGCCTCTGAGTCGTGCCCTGGCTATGCCAACATGGAGGGAACCAGCTCCACAACCTGAGGAGGCAATAGTGGTGGGTGCAGGCAGCGCCGCAGAGCCCTGCGACCCTTCCCCTTCCCCCGGCCCCTCCTCACCTCGCTCATCACTCAGAACCTGCAGTTCCATGGCATCAGAAGGAAAAAGAAAGATGTGTAGTCCAGCCTGTCCTGCTGTTACCTTCCTTTTTTTTTTTCTTATTTCCAATCTGCTTCTTTTTTATTTTTTCAATTTGTAGGTGGATTATATTTTACTGTCTACCTCATGTTCAGTGAGTTAACCTGTTAACTCGTTTTGCCTGTCTTCCTTACCTTTAAGAGTGTCTATGCTTTTAAGTTATATTGATGCCTTTGTACTTGGAACACTGAATAATACTGAAGGGTGGAATAATTTTGCTTTTTGTAAGAGCTATATTATATGAAAAGCTTTCCGAATTAATATAAGACTAACAGAAACTTTTTATTCTATCCCTGTTTCTCTATACTGCATAACAAGTAAAATGGCTACTAATTGAAACTCTATCAGCACGAATGCACTTAGTTTTAAAGCAGCATTGTGTCACTGAATTGAGGATGCTAATCAATATTCCCTTGACTTAATGAATGCCCTTGAAAGCATAACTTCATCTGCATTATGTGTTTCCTCTCATGCAGGATCAATTCCAATTCAAATTCATTTCAAAATGTTAATGCTATCATTTGAAATCCAGTATGCGAGGAAAATAACACACAAAGCCACAATATTAATTTATCGGGGTGAAAATCATTATTAACTACTTTATGTGAAAGGTTATTAAAATATCTTTAGTAATATTTATTTATAGTAAATATTAAATGGCACCAAATTGAATACAAACACGTTATTGAATACATTAAACATGAACTTATTAAGTTTAGTTAACGCAGAAATATTTACTTTCTTTAACCATTTTCCTTTTGAAATTTTAAACCCAAATATATTTATTTTATTGCAACTTGGGAGCATTCAGTATGTCACATTTTAAAATCTTAGAATATTTGTTGCACCGATCACTAATTTTCTCATTTCTGTAAATTTCTCGTAGCTACCATGACACTATTATACATCTCAGAATTTATCAGTACTTGTTTTGAAAGTTAGATTTTTAAATCTAACACTTTTGAAGTAATACAGTTCTTAAATTTACTACTCTTTGTGGAAATTAACACATTTATTTTCCATAAATTTACCTGTTCTAAGACTTAAGTAAACAATAAAAACTTTTGATAATGTGTGTATTCGTTAGCTAGGGCTGCCATAGCAGGGTACCACAAACTAGATGGCTTAAACAACAGAAATCTATTGTCTCATGGCTCTGGAGCTTAGAAGTCTGAGATCAAGGTGTCAGCATGGTTAGTTTTTTTCTGAGGGCTGTGAAGAAGGATCTCTTCCATGTTCCTCCCCTAGCTTCTGGTAGGGTGCTGTTAATTTTTGGCCTTTTTTGCCTTATGGAAGCACTCCCTAAACACTGCCTTCATGTTCTTCATATGTTGCTCTCCCTGCATGTCTTTGTCCAGATTTTTCCTTTTTGATAAAGACAGCAATCATATTGGAATGGGATTTACCCTAATGACCTTATTATAAAATAACTCCAAATAAAGTCACACTCCAAGATACTGGCGGTAGAACTTCATCATATGGATTTTGTGAGGACACAATTCAATTCATAACAGTGTGTCTTCTTATTACAGCAACATTATGCCATGCACCATTTTTGAAGCAACAAAATTGAGTAGTTACCGTCGTTACCCTGTTTCACGGATGAAGAAACACATACAGGTTGGGTATCTGTAATCTGAAAATCCCAAATCCGAAATGCTCCAAAATCTGAAACTTTTTGAGCACCAACATGATGCTCGGAGGAAATGCTCATTGGAGCATTTTGGATTTCGGGTTTTTCAATTTGGTATGCTCAACCAGTAAGTATAATGCTAATATTCCAAAATCTGAAAATATCTGACACCTGAAACAATGTTGGCCCCAAGCATTTTGGATAAGGGATATTCAACTTGTATTCTATTTGTTTATTTTTAAATACTATTCCTGTTAGCCTCAGCTACCTGTAGATTTCGAACGCAGCATATTAGACTCTTCACCTTGCTCATCACTCAGAACTTATAGCTCCATGGGATCAGAGGGAAAAAGAAAGATGTGTATTCTAGCCTCTCCTGCTATTACCTTCCTTTTTTTCCTATTTCCATTCTGCTTAGTTTTATACTCTATGTAATTTTCTTTGAATCTGTTCTTTGTCATAACTCTTAGCTCATTTTCATAAGTTAAAACCAAGTTTTAGTACTAGTAATCAGTCCAGTAATAATAACAAGAAATGTTTGTTAGGTGCTTACATATGCCATTCACTGTATTATGCAGTTTACAAAATACTAGGGCATTTAATCTGAAAAAAAAAAAAAAAACCGTGAAGTAGACACTAGTTACCCTCACATCACAAGATGAAGAAATTGCCAGCTAGATGAGTTACTTGCTCAGGATACGTTGTGGGTGGTGGAGCCAGATTTGAACTCAAGCATCTGGTACAGAACTCATGTTGCTAACCTCATGATCAGGATTTGCCTCGAGTGTTTGTGGTTTATTTGGGCTAATTTAATAGGACAATTACCTGTTTATGAAGGTCCTTTTTAAGTTACCAGCCATTTTCTGGTTTGCATCTTAGTAACATCATTCATTGGTAATTGGACAGCTTCTTCATTACAGAGATATCCTCGTTTGAACCTTTGCTTTTATCAACAATCATGAATTGTCTCTTTTTGCAATACAAGGATGCTCTGCAGAATATGAAGGAACTCAGTAGTCTAAGATGCTTTTCTATGACTAAGATGTTTTTGATGATTATTTGTAAGGAATGTTGAGGTCTAATACTATCAAGTCAACATCAAGGAACTCTGCATTCTGTACTGTCCCTAAAATTTATCTTTTAAAATAAAAAAACAAAAAATAAAATACAAACATACAAACAAACAATACAAACTGCCAAAACACAGTTCCTAGAATAAGGCCTTGCCTCTCTCTAGGATACTCCAAATCTAACATGGGGAAGGGAATATCATTTTTTCAGATTATAAAAATGACCTTTAGCTTCTCAGTAGGAAAAAAAGGGAGGGGAATATATGCTGTTTCAGGCATAGGGAGTGATATTTAAAAATAATGTTTCAAAAAGCATTGCATTGTGAAAGTAGGAACTAGCATTTTATTTGCTGCAAGTATCTGAAGTAGATCCACATCCTGCTTCAGATCTGAACTTTGTAAATACCAGGACAATGGACCAATCTCAATGTAACTGTTAAGATGTTAACTACACTGGTACATAAATTACAAGAAGAAATAAATCAAAACTCTTATTCTTTTCTGATTTCTAATGTAAAAGTTGGCAGAAATTTTCTGTTAGCCACATAAGATGGCACTAAGAAAATGGAAAAATCTGTTTTAAAATGCAAAACATATAGTGTTAGATTTCTAAATACAAGAGATTTATAGGAACTAAAGATGGAAAATTGATAAAATGTTTGAATCATGTGAATGCTTCTCCGATCACCATAAGTTGTGATTAGAATTCATTCAAATAAAAATAACTCCTCAAAATGTTAAGCCAACATTTTGTTTTGTTTTGTTTATTTGTTTGTTTTTGTTCTTTTGATTCTTCAAGTCATGATAAATAGTGTTTGGCCAAACTTTAAAAAAAATTTGTATAGTCTTATATCAGATTGTCCTACGATATAATTTCATGCCATTTATGACTCCTTATATTTTTCATAACCCTGAAGTTATTTTTAAATAAACTTTTTTATTTTAGAATAGTTTTCAATTTACAAAAAGATGAAGATGGTATAGTTTCCATATGAAATCAATCCCAGTTTGCTCTATTACTAACATCTTATGTTAGTATGTTACATTTGTCACAATTAATAAGCTAATATTGGTACATTATTATTAACTAAAGTCCATGCTTTGTTCAGGTTTCTTTAGTTTTCACAAAATGTCACTTTTCTGTGCCAGTATCCCATTCAGGACACCATGTTACATTTAGTTGTCTTTCCTTAGGCTACTATGAATTGTGGCATTCACATGTTTTAGATTACCTTGACAGTTTTGAGGAGTGGTAGCTAGGTATTTTGTAAATGTATCTCAGTTGTAATTTGTCTGTTTTTCTCATTAGACTGTGGTTTTGGATTATGAGGAGGAAAATGACAGAGAAAACATCTTTCTCATCACATCATCTCAAGGATGTCTATAGTACTTTTGAAAAAGAAAAGCCTAAAGATATGAAATAGCACAATATCTGATCTATGTTTTCCTAAACAGAGTCATTCTGTTTTAAATCTCATTAAAAAATCTATTTTATCCTAATTAGCTTGTATATAGCAGGATGACAGTCTATGGACCTCTGTTTTCTTTTTGGAGAATACTCAAAACCTTCAGTTTTTGATTTAGTTAATATAAAATTAAATCTTAGAGTTTGATGCTAATTGTAAATATCTGGGGAAATATCTCCATAGTTCATGAATTTTAATTTCTACCTACAAAAATACTCTAGTTTAAATGAAATCATTTGGAGGTATAAGTTTGTCAGTCAAACTTTGTAATGAAGCTAAAAATTCATCTTAAGGATAGGAAATGTCCTCAAATTTATAAACTTTATGAATCCCAACGTAACAGTCACTCACCTTAACTGCTGCCAATATGATTAACCTCAATGTTATATGTTTGGATTATACTTCACATATAGAAATAATTTTTAATATTGACTTAATTGGGCTCAAAATATCCTTTTAATGTGCCAAATATTCCCAAACATGTAATATTAATAATTATTATTTAACTAGGCCACTAGATGAGGAATTAAATAATAATCATGGATTACAAATGATCTATTAAAATACTGACTTGTTAATGGATGCCTTTATTTTCCAACCAGGAATTTTATGCCCACTGTGCTAGGAAAAATCTCTATGCAAAGATATTTATTTTAAAATTTTCTTTCAGACAAAAACCCAAGAGCTATATATTTCTTGGACTTTGTCTTTAAATCAGCAACATTATACAAAAAAAAAAAATGCTTCACAACATTTTTGAGACTCAATTTCTTTGTCTCTTTTTCTCATTTTGAGACTACTACTATAGTTTATGTTTTAAGATTACTTTATGGGGAAACTAAGTATATCAGGATATAAAAATTAAAAGTTCACTGAGGAATTTCTAAGCCTAGTATTATTACAGTGGGATCATTGATCAAAAGCACATTTCTCAGACATTTACAATATAACTGGTGTTAAAATTATATTATTAGTACTCACTAAAAGGAAGTTTCTTCTACAGCAATATTTGCTGGAAAAGCATATATTCTACTAAGCCAATGATGCTTTTAGTTTTATATAATTTGACTTTATTTGAATTTTGTTTTCAATTGAAAAAGTAAAATCTCTTTGGCTCAATTTTCTTAGGATCTATTACAAAGATGATGTGCATACTGAGTACTGATGATCTACAAGGAAACAAAACGGCATCCCTGGCCCTAGGGAGTCCTAGTCTAGTTGGGATATGTGGGAGACTTGCACATGAACATGTGAGCATATCGATGAACACACATATAACTTACAGCATATGCACAGAGAGGAGATGATTAAAATCTGTGATACAGCAGTGTTGTTGAACAGTGTATGCCTAAAGCCTAATACAGTACACATTGTTGGCACACAGAAAATTTTAATTACAGTTATGCATCATGTAATGTTTTGGTCAACTAGACCACATATATGGCAGAATATAATACCACATTTTTACTGCACCTTTTCTGTGTTTAGATATGTTTAGGTACACAAATATTTACCATTGTGTTACAGTTGCCTACAGTGTTCCATATGGTAACATGCTGTGTAGGTTTGTAGCCTAGGAATAATAAGCTAGGTGTGTAGTAGGCTATAGCTTCTAGGCATCTAGGTTTGTGCAAGTACTTTCTTTGATGTTTGCACAAGGATAAAATCGCCTAATAACACATTTCTCAGACCATATCCTCTTCATTAAGTGATGCGTAATTGTATTAACAAATTAGTGAGCAAATTGATCTGGGGTTGGGAGGATGGAAAGAAGCTATACAAGCGGTGTGGAGGGTACGAATTAGAATGAAATATGTGGAGTACCGCAGTTATCCATGTGCTAGATCAGGCTGGAGAGGTAAGCAGGCACACAATCCTGATGCTCAAGTAAGTTCTGAAGTATTGGAACTGGATTTGTTGAGTGAGTGACACCAATGCAAGGTAATAAAGAAGAAAACATTGCAATTAGTTTTTTAAAGTAGACTTTAATTTTTAGGACAGTTTTACGGTTCACCGCAAAATTGAACGGAAGATATGGAAATTCCTGTGTACTCCTTTCCCGTACATATGCACGGCCTCCCCCAGTATTAAAATCTCTCACCAGAGTGGTACGTTTGTTACAATCAATGAACCCATAGCAACACATCACTATCACCCAAAATCTATAGTTTACACGAGGGTTCATGCATGGTGCTGTACATTTTACGAGTTCTAGTAAATGTGTAACGACATGTCATGCACCATTGTAGCCCTTAAATTTCTCTGTGCTCCACCTACTCATTCATCCCTCCCCCTTAACCCCTGGAAACTGCTGATCCTTTTACTGTCTTCACAGTTTTGTGTATGCCGGAGAGTCATACAGTCGGATTCCGACAGTATGTAGCCTTTACAGATTGGCTTCTTTCACTTAATAATATGCATTTATGTTTCCTCCAAGTCATTGCATGATTTGATAGTTCATTTTAAATACTTTTATTTTCTTGATTGATTTGAATTGGCAAGTAAAAATTGTTTATATTTATTCTGTATAATATGTTGCTTTGAAATATGTGTATGCGTTGCAGGATATCTAAATCAAGCTAATTGACGAATGCATTACCTCACATACTTGTCATTTTTTTGTGATGAGAACACTTAAAATCTACTCTCCTAGAAATTTTCAAGACTACAATACATTGTTATTAACTATAGTCACTACGTTGTACGTTGAATTTATTCCTCCTCTCTAACTGAAATTTTGTATCCTTTGACCAACATTTTCCCAATTCTCCCCCATCTCCATAGCTCATCTCCTTTTAGCACTGACTATTTCATTGTCTGGATATGCCAAAGTTTATGTGTCCATTCTTCTACTAAGGAAAATATTGATTGATTCTAAGCTTTGGCAATTATGAATAAAATGCTATAAACATCTGTAAGTATTTACATGGACATCAGTTTTCAACCATTTGAGTAAATACCAGGGAGTCCAACTGTTGGATCATATAGTAAGAATATGTTCAGTTTTGCAATAAATCACCAAACTCTCTTCCAAAGTGACTGTACCATTTTGTATTCCTGCCAGCAGTAAGAGTTCCTGCATCGTGGTTACTTTTGCATTTAAGAAAAATACCTCTGATCACAAATAAAAGATGGACTGAAGAAGAAAAACACTTGCAGCAGAGAAAATTTGTATTTTTTTACTCTATTGTTTATGTTTTTACTATTTAATGATTGCTGTATATAATTATCTCCCCACCATATTAATTCCAACTGCATGAGCAATGATTATTCTTTTAAAGCAGTCTATATTTTAATTTGGTCATGTCATCTGTAATTTAATTTAACGTGATTCTTTTTCCAGTAGCTGTTTTGGGTGCCCTATTTATATATTCTACCGATAGGATCTATTTGGGTCTGTCCTATATTTGCTCCTGCTCTTTCTACTGGTTGGCTAAATATGGTTTTAAGCGGCAAAGGAAGCAAAGCACTAGGAGCTGAGAAATGGGTGTGAGCTGGTATGTGGATGAGTGGGTGTGCCCCTGCAGACATTTCCCTCCCTCAGAACCCCAGAATATTCTACTGGAAGGTATAATCAATCAGAGGTAAATTCAGATGTTTTCTTTGGTATGATTTACTCCTTTGTTCAGATAAGACATATCTTAATAGTATTAAATATATTAATACTTGTTTTATTGTTTTATTACTTTTTCTGGTTCTTTAAAAATTTTTCCTATCCCAGGTCTGAATGCAATTTAAAAAAAAAAAAAAACCTATCCCTCACTTTAGTCTACATAGTTCTATTTTCTTTCTATTGGATGTGCTAAAAAGTATTCAGGAAACGTTTGTTTCTAACATTTTGAGCACTTGCAGTTCTGAGTCAGTAATAATCTCTCAGCGATTTGGTACACATATTTGATATAAGTGGTGCTCTACCGGGTTTTGATGAAGATAATTACCTTTATGTGGTCAATATTTTAAGAATTAATTTTATGTTATACGATAATGTCATATATAAATTATAGCCTGTATATTGCCGTTTACTAAAAAAATAGACATATTGTCCCTGGTCTGAAAAATGTTTCATCTCACCTTTTCCCAGGATGATGATACCAAGATACGTACCAAGATTTGTTTCTACAACTTATTTTCTAGTTCTATACGACTTCCCGAAGGTTCCAGTAGAGGTGCTGATTTGAAGAGCAACTGCTCACAATCTGGTTTAGGGATAATAGGCTGAGTAAGCACCTTAAAAACAATGTTTTAGCATAGCCTGCTTCACTGCCCATGTTCAAGATTAAAAATTAAAAATGACACCCCCAGTGATTTGTCATCTGAAATCAGACAGCCCCTGAGGAATTCACACTGGTTATTACTCACTTATCACTATACTGTCTAATGAAATTAAATTTGTCTTGGATGTTGAGATGTATTCAATGTGTCAAAATTGTTAAATTCTGCATATGCCTTAGAAAGATAACACTCTAATGTTCTTATCACACTTATGTGCAAATTTATTAAGTATATTCTAAATATTGCATAATTCAGTATATTCTGGGTTTGTCTGCAAATCTGATATCTTAATTTTCTTTGGTTATTTAAAAAATATTTAATAATGAAAGTTAAAATAAACAAGATAGAAAAGTCCTTAGTAAGCGTTCATCCACGACAAAGTTCTCTTACTTGTAGTAGTGGTGGCAAAAAGTCTGACAATGTCAACCTAAGTGAGATAATATCTCCATGACTAGAATTTGTCTTCCATATCAGTCAGAAAGCATATACATTCAATGGCAGTTTCGTTTACATGATTTTTTTTTTTTTTTTGCTTCTGATTTAAATTTTTCTTAATTTCAATTTTAGGGAAAAGAAACAATACATTGTTAATGGGGAATTGGGGCAATTTTAGATCATTCTTTGGGTAGTTTGCCTTATTAAATAGTAGCAACAGTTTGTTTTCTGTATTTTTAAAAATCATGGCTATATTAGTGTGTGCATTTTCCAGCAATCTTTTTGTTGATCCTTTTCGCCATCATATTTTTAGCATCATATTTCTAGGAAAATATTTACAACCTGAGAGCACTTCTGGTGTTCCTATTTTTAACATAATTATATATTAAAATTATCCATACTTTAATTCGTATATTTGTCACTAGGGTCATATTTGGCTGCAGACAAATTTCATGTCCATGTACTTCTTTTTAATTTTGCTATCAAAATAGTCTTTCATATTTCTTGGTCTTTTCCAAGGAAGGAGGGATCATTATTTTGTAAGATCTGGAGATTTGTCAGTTCAAAAATAATGCATCATTGTGAGCAGTTGACTTTTATAAGTCATATTTTTATTTATCAGATTAATGTGTTAAAATTCAATAAATTATAGCGATAAACACACGACAGGGTGTATTTCCTCAGAGAAGAGCCTCACATTCATACCATGCTTCATTCAACAGTATTAGTTGAGTATCTACTGTTTCAGGCACTATTCTGGGTGTTAGAGATAAGCAGTGAGTACAACACATAGAAAGTTAAATGTATTTCCTTATCTCAACACGAGAGCTCGTGCTTCAATTTCTATTAGCTTTTACTAGGAATAAAATAAGTCTGCACAACATGATGCGATAAACTTACCAAGAGAACGCTTGCCTTTCCAGTTTTCATGGCTATCAATGTGTGCTTTTAGACATTATGTAATGCTGCTGCATTGGTTGTTTTTGGATATTTATGGAATATAATAACTTGTTTTGATTATGTTATTGTTCTCTTAACTATTTAAAAAGAAAAACATCCTTGAGTACTTTTCCACCTTCTGCAAAGTAACATACACAGTAATACCAAAGTTGTTATTTTAATGATCTGATTTTTTGTTTTTTTTTTTGCTCTTTAAAAAAGGTGTCTATGTGACATGAATTAAGATTTTATACCTTTATATCTAAGGTAACATCTTCTCAGCTCCTACACCCACTGTCTGAATACTCTCTGTGGCTTTATTCCTGTAGTCCAGTGTAGGAAAATGGACTATTTCACAAATCCTTGTGAAAGGGATCATATTTAACAACTGAGATTGAAGTCTTTAATCATTTCGCAATGACACTGGAGATTTTTTTACTAGCCAAACCTCACAGTGAAAACTTAGATCATAATATTATCAGCAATATACATGTGCTCATGAATAAATAATTCAAATAATTTGGAGGGGTAGATAAATAGACTTTATTTTTTCTAACAGTTTTAGGTTCATCGCAAAATTGAGCAGAGTATATAGAGATTTCCCATAAAGCCCCTTCCTCCACACATACATACCCCCTTCATTAACAACACCCACTCCACCAGAGTGGTACATTTGTTACAACTGACGAACCTACATTGGTGTATCATCACCCAAAGTCCAGAGTTTACATTAGGATTTACTCCTGATGTACGTTCCATGGTTTTTGGCAAATGTATAATGACATGTATGTACCGTTAGAGTACAGAGTAGTTTCACTGCCCTAAAAATCCTCTGTGCTCCATGTATTTGTCCCTCCCACCCCTTTAACCCCTACAGACCACTGATCGTTTTACTGTTTCCATAATTTTTCTTGTCCAGAATGTCATATAGCTGAAATCGTACTGTTTGTAACATTTTCAGATTGTTTTTTTCATGGAGTCATATGCATTTAATCATCCTCCGTGGCTTTTCATGGCTTGATAGCTCATTTATTTTTAGTGCTGATTAATATTCCATCCTTTATCTGGATGTGCCACAGTTTATTTATCCATTTACCTACTGAAGGACATCTTGGCTGCTTCCAAGTTTTGGAGTTATGAATAAAGTTGCTATAAATATAATATTTTTAAACATTTTTCTCATCATGACATGCTTAGGTAGTTTTGGGCCATAATGATGACAATGATGATGATGATGATGATGATGATGATGATTATATATATTCAAGTAATTTGCATAATGACTTGGTAATCTTCTCTGCATTAAGCAATGCACTGTATAATTTCTAGAGCCAACTGTGTTCAATATTGCTAATGCTTTTCCATCTTGCATTTGGAGTGATAGTATATTCAAGTGTTCATTTGCGTCCTTTTGTCCTCGTATTTTCTAGCGTTACTGTTATGATTTTCAATCAGGAGCTATTTCTTTCCCAAGGACCTTGAGAAATTTTGGTTGTACAACAGGCATCTAATGAGTAGAGGCCAGGTACATTGTTCAAAAATCCTGAAATGTGCAGGACAGTCTCTATAACAAATCATTATCTGGCCCTACATTTCAATAGGGCCAAATTTGAGAGACTCTGATTTAGAAATTTAGCTCATGTCCAGCACTTTACTCATGAATTGATACTCATCCATGCATGTGGCTGCTTCATTTACATTAGTATGCATTTCTGGCTTATCATCCCAATTGCTTTCTTGTTGTTGCAATTAACTTTAGGAATGGTACCATGTCAAGTCCAAGATTAAAGATCAAAGAAGCCTTCACATCAGGTGTACTAATGAGATCTTCTGTGACTCTAATACAGAAGTTCTTAACACTGGATACCCACTAGAATCACTTGTAGAGATTTTTAATATATCGATATAAGTAGCACAGGAAAGGCCTGAGCATCTTTTTCTCCTCAAATTAACCAGATGATCCTAATGTGTGGCCACAGTGAAAACCACTAGTAGAGGCTGTGGTCCCTCGGGAAATGTCTACCTAGTGAAATGTTTTGATCATAAGATCTCTAAGCTCTGAGCTCTATCTCTGCCTTTCACAAAATTTAAAGATGTTTCCTTTTGTTGTTAAAGTGGAAACATGATTGGATTGATGCTCTTTAAATCCATTCCAAGATGAGAACATATCATTAAATATATTATTGCGAGATATGAAGTTCTGAGCTAAGATTTAACAAACTATTTTTATATCCTGTGCCTTGAAACAGTTAATGAGAAACAATGACCTGAGACCAACCTGATAGTGTATTTTTGGTTATAAAGAGACTTTGGATATATCACAACATCCATTTTGTTCACTTCGCTAAAGTTTAAATCTGTCTTATCTCTGAAACTGTTCATTATGTCATAACATTCCATTCAATATGTGGCATGTTTTTTAGCAGTTAGTTAATTCATAGATTCAGAGACTTTTGGAATCAGAGTCAGCTGGCTTTTTTCATCAATGCTGCTGACTTCTACGGTGTTATTTTTGCCTCTCCTGGCGCACATTCGATAAAGTTGCCACAGAAAGTCTGTAGCTCAACAGAGTGTGATTTTCTTAGATGTTAAGTCTAAGTTCTTGGTAGTTCAGACGAAAAACCAATTACTTTTAAAAGTCATTTTTAAGTCAAATACACTGTAATCTCAATAGCTATCATAATCAAAGAGCAACAACATATGCCGTCTTCCAGATATGAAAACCTTGCCTCTTGCAGTTCCGCTAAAATTTCTCCACTAAATATTAGTCATTGGAATATCCAGGTTGACATCAAAACAATAATCATATGTTGTTTTATTTAATTTCAAGTCTCAAAGAACTAACTCATAAACATTTTGTTGAATTTAATGCTAACAGGTGATAGGTTCCCAATAAATTTATATTGGGTAAAAACAAAAACATAACAAAAAATATGATACAAAGAAGATACTTCTTTTGACAGTCATTTACATGTTCTGATGAAACAATAATAAAATAATGATTTGATAATGGGACATGTTAGATATTAATTAAATATCTCGCACTTGATCCCTATCATTTTATAGCAATTTTGCTATCAAGGATCAGTGAATTAATTAATTCAAACTAAGGAAGTTTCACTGACATTTTTTTCTTTATGAGTCAGGAAGGGATGGTCAACATTTTACTCTATGTGAGTGACCCTAAATAATGACTGAAATTAGAAAAACCAATGGGACTGCTTTATTTATATAACTTCTACAGAAAGCATCCTTCCCTTTGAGAAAAACTGGAAATTAAAATTCAGTGTCTATTCAAACTAATAAGCACCCAATGGGACAGAAATAGTTTCTTTTTGTCCATACCTAACTTTTGAAGGTGAAAGTACAAAATAATTCATTTTTGCTAAATCAACCTCCTCTCTCTGAGTTTATTGCGAAACACATGTATTACCCACACTTACCGCTAAGTGATTTTATTAATACATAGGATCTTCCCTTTGTTTATATCACAGCCCTGTGAGAGTATTCCAATTTCCAATTCACGAATGAGGAAGGAGACTATGAGGAATTAAATGATATGTCCAACTCACTTATTCCCTTATTCTATATATAAACTAGTGACCAGGTCTTCTGACTTCAAGTCCAGCAAATATTTTTTGTCATTTTTTTCACTAGGTTCTCCAAACAGATACTATGAAGATGAATTTCAGAAAGTGTTTCATCTAAAAACAGAGGTTAACAAAGGTACACATTGGTGGTACATGCCCATAGTCCCAGCTACTTGGAAGGCTGAGGCAGGAGGATCACTTGAGCCCAGGAGTTCAAGGCTGCAGTGAACTAAGATCATGCCACTGCACTCTAGCCTCGTTGACAGAGTGAGATCCTGTCTCTAAAAATAGTAGTAATAAAAAATAAATAAAGGCACACATATACAAAAAGGTTTTTAAAATCGAAAGAATTTTTCGCATCCTCAGAGGTTTTTCTAATAAAAATAAGAGTAATATTAACTTACTTAATGTTCAAATGACAATATATATTTCTATCACAGTTGTGTGATAGAAATTGACCATCCCTTCCTAACTCATAAAGAAAAAAATGTCAGTGAAACTTCCTTAGTTTGAATTAATTAATTCACTGATCTTTGATAGCAAAATTGCTATAAAATGATAGGGATCAAGTGCCAGATATTTAATTAAGTATCTTCGTTGTATCATATTTTTTGTTATGTTTTTGTTTTTACCCAATATAAATTTATTGGGAACCTATCACCTGTTAGCATTAAATTCAACAAAATGTTTATGAGTTAGTTCTTTGAGACTTGAAATTAAATAAAACAACATATGATTATTGTTTTGATGTCAACCTGGATATTCCAATGACTAATATTTAGTGGAGAAATTTTAACGGAACTGCAAGAGGCAAGGTTTTCATATCTGGAAGAAGGCATATGTTGGAAAGATAGAAATAAATTTATAATTATGTGATATTTTATTTATTACATGTAAATATTTTCTATCTAGAATTACACGAGATCAATTTGAATAATTCTTCAATTTTAGTAATTATCAGATTCTAAAATAAAGCATAAAAAGGAAAGATAGAATTGTTTTTAGCTTCTTCAGATACTTTAGCGAATACGAACTGCTACTCCCTGAAATATAACTGGCTTGCACTCAAACTTTGAAAGTAAAGTCTTTTGTATTTTTCTTAGAATAACAATTATGCATTGATACAAATGAAAATATTTTCTCATCACAAGATTTACTTTGTAACGTCTGGTTTTATTAATTTACTATAACATTATATCTTGCAGAGGAAAGAAAAATATGAGTCAGTACTGTGGTTTCAGAAGTCGTACCTTGCATTGCCTTATAAAGTAACAGCAGCAACACTGTTCAAAGTGTTCCAATCTTCTCTGAACTATAATTTTAAACCTATTGAATTATAAGTCCCATTCTACCATGAACAGCACCTTCAAAAGGAGCTTCAGAAAAACCCTCCAGGGCATAAAGAAAGAAAAATAAGACAGAGAGGATGTAGCCTAACCCATGCTGACTTTAGAGTTGCTTTTAGTCCTCAAAGCCATGTGCTTCAGGCTGCCACATCAAGTTCATTGTCCTTGAGACTACACATCAGCCTTGAAACCTACAATTACAAATATCGAAAATGTTAATAAAAAGGCTTCCCCTCTCAAAGGAGTTCCATTAACAGAATTTATTCACTTTCAGGGTGGTTTCCAAGAATTTCTGGAGCCTTTCTTCATGAGAAAGAGTTCACTTTGAATAACACTCCCAGACCCAAGAACTTCTCATTCTTTTAATTTCTCCAAACATGAAATGAAATCTAATTCCCTTATTTTATACAGTCTAACACAGGCAAAACATAAATTTTGGTAGCAGTAGTAGTAATCACAATAATATTATCAAAAACAAAAATAGCTAATATTTTGTCAGAGCTTCTTATGTACCGGGTTTATGCTAAATGCTGTTCATGTATTATCTCATTTCAGCTTCACTTAAACATGAGGTCAATTTAGAGTTGTTCCGGTTTCATAAAGGCAGAAGCAGAACCGTAAACAACAGCCTAGACTCAAGCCTAGATTAAAGCCTGTACCTTTAATCAGTATGCCATAAGACCCCTTCTATTACCAAATAAATGTAACATTTAGGTTAGGGACACTGAGCTCTGTCAGTGCTTGTTAAGTAGATAGATCCATCTCTACCTTTTACATATGAGAATCCAATTGCAAAGCATGAAAAATGACCTCAGTTTATTAATGCTAGAGGTGAATTGCCACTTGGAGTGTGCTTATCCACGCTTCGAGGCTCAGTAGACCATTCTCCCCTAGCCTGGGTGCGTAAGGAATGATGCAACAGGGTAGGCAGGCTTTGAGAAGGGAGAGATCCTGAGCTGATCCCCGCATTGCTCAGTGAGCTTCCTCTATCCATGCACTTTATTCTGCCTTTCGGAAAGGAGAAAGGATAAAGATCACACATAAAATATTGTCCTCTCTCTCTAGTAGAGACAAGCAAAATGTTTACCACGTATAGTCAAGTGGGTTTCAAGACCAAATACTGTCTATATTTCCACATGGATTATTTTTATTCTTTTGATCAGTAAAATAAGGAGGAAGTGCTATTACTTCAAATGACTGAAGTCCTGCCATGTGTCTTTACACATATTAACCCTCATTAAGTATTTGTGGAAGAAGACTAAATAATTCCAAAAGTGATGTAAACTTTACTAATTCTAGTAAAAGAATGGCCTTTTAATGATATATTTGTTCTCTTTCCTTCATTGATTTGAACAACTTAACATTCAGCAAGTTTTATTTGCTAGTATTTCTAGGCTTCATTTAATCTTGGATGTATAAGGTTTACATACGTCTGCCACATCGTAGTTTAAAAACATTCTTGGGACAGATGTTGGCTCCTCAGACTTTCCAAACATTAGCATTTCAGAGTAGAGACCAAGAGGAAGTCAGATTTGAGATAAGATAAAACCATACTGTTAGAAAACATGTGTTTAATTATGTTCTGAGTTTCTGAAGTTCTGTGACATTTGGTAACTTATAGGAGAAGGGTTTGAGCTTGGGTCTTTTTAGCTTTATATCCTGCCTCTCTTCATATTTGTTATGTAAATTCCCTTCTATCCTTAGTCCCAATAATCTCTGTCTATGTCAGTCAAGTGACTTTAATATAGGTGCATAAGCTCTGTCATGACATTGGCTCTAATTTTACTATTTTTTGGAAGTGCTATTTTTAGTATATATTATGAGAGTTATTAAATGTTTGACTTGAGACTTTACCTAAATCCTGGGATGAAGCCTATTTGTAACTATTTCCAAAGGGACGAATAGGGTTGAATAAGAGATTTAGTTTCATTCAGTATATTTACTAAATGTTGTATTGCTATTTTGAAAATGTGGGTACTTGAGGTGTTAAAGTTAAGCCACAACACACCACTGCTTCTCTTCAAGATTTCGAGAAGTGTCTTTCTGAGATTCAGAAGAAGAACCAAATATCTATAGAAACTTAGCTTTTGGTGTCTACATTTCAGACTTTTTTCAATCATCTGTCACCCATCTGCTAATACATGCATCTGTATGTCTTTTCATCCAGCACTTATGTCATGCTTGAACTAAAAATTCATATAAATCTATGCTGAATCTACATGTCTTCTTCAGCTCTATCTAGGATATATGAACACTTTATAATCTACTTTATAAATAATAAAAGTTTCTGAAATAAATTCTAAAAACTTTGTTGTCAAAATTACAATTATATTTTACCATTAATATATTTCTATAGCAAAAGTAAAACAACATGCATAAAAGAAGACAGATTCAAAGTTCAAAAAATTAAAAACGAGAAGTACACACTAAATCATTCTCTGAAGGGAGAATATTATATACTATTATGATTATATGCTAATATGAATTACCATATTTATAATGTCAACTGTAAACATATTTAAGTAGCTTAAATATTTATAATATGAAATGGTGCCAATTTAGTAGTATATAAATTTATTGACAATATTCTAACTCATTTGGAATTTTTCACAGTAAAATTCCCCATTTTGCAGAATCCACTTCAAATATATCAGTGAATACTTTCTAAAGTTTAAAAAAAAAAACTATGGTAAAATTTTTAAAATAAATACATGAATGAAACAGGGATTAAAACACAAATGGATTATATTTTCTTTTATATATCAGAACTTCTGCCAAGATGTGATTTTCCAGCAGGTTTGTTCACTTAACCTGATATTTACTAATATTTCTCAATTTCCCCTCCTGTAGTTCTTAATCATTGTGACAATGATTTCTGTCATATAGCCCTAAAAAGCTTCCATACTGAGCTTTGCAGATTAAACACAAGATTTTTCTTTTCCAGTAGATTACATGTTTTCTCTCTCCACTTTTTCTCTTTTGCAGTTTATTATGCTGACATACCTTTTCATGTTGGCCTGGCTTGGAGTGACGGCTTTCACCTCACTGCCAGTTTACATGTACTTCAATCTGTGGACCATCTGCCGAAACACCACGTTAGTGGAGGGAGCAAATCTCTGCTTGGACCTTCGTCAGTTTGGTAGGTGGATACTGGCTTCCTGACTGTGAAACACCACCCCATATTGTTTTACCTACACAACTGCCTCTCAAATATTGTAAATCACTTTGGAATCATCACTACTTCTTCTACCACAGAGATGAATTTATCAGAGTATTCATTTTTAAGACATTCCTTTTGAATTTTAAATCAGCAGGAAATCAGGGGTGAACGGGAGTTGATCTTAGCACATATGCATATTCACATGTGTGGTGAACAGGCTGTCAGGTCTGATTTCCTGGTACTGGCAGGTTATAATTGTGATTTCCCTTTCCTGATTCCTTTGCTCTTTCCCAAACTCAATGTGATGCCTGCATCCCGCTTTCATTTCCCCAGGATAAACTGCACAAACTGTGAAGTCTAGTGTGAAGATCACCAAAGAAAGGTATACTTCATCGTCTTCTGAAATAGGAAAAAAACCTTAGCATTTAATAATTAAATTTTAAAAAAAGCTAAAGAAGTCAGCGATTCTTTTTAGTTATTTTTATTTAGGGCTAAAATCTCGTATATTAATAATAGTCACTCATATGTACATGGACTTACCATGTATAGACCCTCTTCCAGGTGTATGTGTCAAATAGTTTAATTCTCACAACTCAAGGTGGTGGGCAATACTGTTATCTTCTTTTGTAAATGACAGAGCTGAGGCACAGTGAGGTTAAATGACTTGCCTAAGATTAGGCAACTAGTAAGTGACAGAGCTGGGATTCAAACTCAGGCAGCCCAGCTTCAGAGTCCGTGTTCTTGCTCGTAAGTCAACTGCGTTTCATTTTGAAACTATTAATAGTTCTGAACTAGAAGTGTGGAAAGTTAGAGTCTAATCTCAGTTAACCTATTTGAGATTCTATTTTATCATTCGTAAAAATATGGGAGCTACAGAATTTATAAAAATATGCAAATCACGTTTGCAAATGGATTTTCTTTTCGCTGAACAGATATATTAAAAGCCAACATATTAACATCTGGGGACACTCTAAATGTTTTTCTCTAATGAGCTTTCCTCATACTTCGTAAAGGTAGGAAACATTTCAGTAGACGGGATCCGGAGCCTTTGTGTCTTGCAGGTAAGTAGTCTGTAAGAAGATCACAGGGTGCAAGATAGCTGCTCTACAGCCCACTGCAGCTGTGTGTTCCCAAACAAGGGCCCACCCACGTCCTGACTGATGAAGTCCTCAGGCCCCTGTAGTCTGATCCAAGTGAAAAGCAGATGACATGCTCTACAGATGAAGTTTTTGGCAAGAGGGAAGATAGACCGTTCTTCCATTGGGCAGGTTTTGCTCTCAGAATCAAGTCGTTTGTAATCGGGGGAAAGAAACCTCAGCACCTGCCGCTGGAGGTCACCACAGAACAGCTGTTTAGAACACTGTGGCTCTGGCTTCAGTTCCTCTCCCTCAGTGTCTTCCTTTTGTTCTGGCCATCCTAAAAGTTAAAATTGGAAAGGATGCGACTAGCTTCTCAGGATTACCGGGTAAAATACAAGATGCCCCGTTAAAATTTGAATTTCAGATAAACAAGTAACTTTTTTTGAGAGCAAGTATGGTTCCGAATATTGCATGACACATAGTTACACTAAAATTGTTTGCTTTTTATCTGAAATTCAAATTTAACTGAGGAACAGTGAGGTTATTTTTATTGTTAAATCTGTTAACCCCACTCTCAGAGCCTCGGTTTATCTCATGATGGTGTCACCACCGGAATAGATGAGGTCTGGAGGCTCTATAATGTTATTGTCTGTGCTTCTAAAAATACATGATAGATCTATTCATTTCTTATGGTATAGTAAATAGGTGAAGTAGGTGACTATAAGGTCTTTGGTCTTATCAAACCAGATTTTAGACTGAAAAATATTGAGAAACTCTAGCAAAATATTTTAAATTTTTCCCCGTTTGTTTTCTAAAGGAGAAGGAAAACAATTCTTCAGAAAAGATGAGTAGACCCTGTTTTAATATTTTCAACTTTTTTTTCCAAAAATCTTCTATTAATTGTCAATGTATTCAAGTGCTTGTGATACCCAAATTAACCTAATTTTTCTTAATATATTGAGACTTATGCTGTTCAGTGCATATAATCCTCTATGACATTAAGCACAGAATATGTCCTAGAGTCATACAGTTTTATAAATGGACTTCAGTAATCACCAATCCAGCTTTCTGGTATAAAGGAAATGGAGTTCTAAGAGGTGAAATAATTTTCCAGGGGTATAGCTACCTCGCAGGGTATGTTGGGGCAGAAAGGTGAATGTCCTGAATCAGGGTTCAGTTCTCTTCTACTCAACAGTTTTTCAAATAAAATTTTTAGATAAAGAGCTTTTTTCAACCATGATCTTAAGTAAACCATGAGTATTTTTGGTAGACAGACTAATGGCTCATCAAAGATGTACACATCCTAATTCCTAGAACATATAAATATGTGAGGTTCCATGTCAAAGAGGAAAATCAGGTCGTTGGTCAGCTGACCTGAAAATAGGGAGAGTGTTCTAAATTAGCCCAATACAATCAAAAGGTCCTTAAAAGTGGAAGACAGAATCAGAAGAGAAGAGTCCAACCAGAGAGAGATGCACTACAGAAAAAATACAGAAAGATGCGGTTTTGCTGGCTTTGAAGATGGAGAAAAGGGACCAAGAGCCAAGAAATGTGTGTGACCTGTAGAAGCTGGAAAAGGAAAGGAAACTGGATTCCCCTTCTAGAGCCTCCAGAAGGAATGCATCCCTGATGACCCTTTGATTTTAGATTTCTGTTTTCCAGAACTGTAAGAGATAGATCTGTGTTGCTTTAAGCCACTGAATTTGTGGTAATCTCTTACAGCAGCAGTAGGAAACAAATGCAGCATTGAAAGCCAAAGTCAATTTTTTTTCAAACTCGTTTATTTTCATGATCTCATACATTTACTTTATCATGATGACAGTTCCTCTTCTGTCAAAGCCAGCAACGTTGATTCTCCCTGATAATTCCTCTGCAAGCTTAATTCCCCTTTGCAGTGTAATCTAACACATTCACAGGTCCCAGGGATAAGGACGTGAACATCGCTGGGCAGAGGCTATTTTCTGCCCACCACAGTCTACCCTCTGGCCACCAAAGATACACATCCATCCCATGTGCAAAATACGTTCACCTCACCCCAAGGTCCAAAGGTTTCATCCCATTACAGCATCAATTCAAAGTCAAAAAGCATGTTTCAATTTCATCAGTTCACACCTCGGTCTTCTTTTTTTTTTAAAGAATGTGCCATGGTAAGTGTAAAGCGTGAATATATGGCTACAACTGTTCTTCGAAATTTACTACTGTTTACAACGCAGTCATTAAGATTTATTGAAATGTAACTTTTCGTATGTAAATGTGGGAGAAAGAGAAGGCATTTTTTCAGATGCCATGCAGTCTTTACATCAGCTATTTTAGCCCTTAATGTAAAATGTATTGCTGTATAGTATTTATAGCCTTCCAGATAATATGTCCCTAATTAGACTCTGGAATGTACATATACAACCATATCATCAATACTATCATGTGCCATCAGAAAAGAACTACTCTTCAAAAACTGTATTACAATCAGGTCAGAATTTACTAACCTTCATCAAAAAAGTAATTGAATAGGTAAGATATATTTTAAAGTAATTTCCCTTGCACTACAAAGTTGTCTCATTAGCATTTAGATGGTATCTTTTATCTTAGAGGGACCGATGTCTTTATACTCTGTATTTAATAATCAGAACTCTTGCATGTCATGGCTATTACACCTGCTCAGTAGAGGTATGCTTCTCACCATTCATCCCCATGCATATAATAAACTTACGTATTTCAAATAAAACTAACGAAAAGCTCAGATACTTGAAGAATTTGTAGATTGCTTTTCATACTAGGATTTGTTGTATTTCAAAATGCATCACGAAATACTTTTACTTGCATTTTTAATGGCTTTACTATGATGTCTGTTATCCTCCAATTGCATGTACTGTGAGTTAATGACACTGGATGTATTAGGTGTTTATCCTAGTAAATTCATATCATAAAATGTTAATACTGGTCCTTATAACATCATCTAGATCCAAGATTTAAAACTGTTAAAATGTGATAATTTGATGAAACTACCTCAGGGCTAGCCATGGAGAGAAAGTGGTTCAAAGTAGGTGGAGCTCCTTTCAGACTTTTAGCCAGCACACCCTTACATGTTAGCCAGAACAGCTTGTTATTATGTGATTTCCATAAAGCGCTTCTCAGTAGGATTTCATTTCACTTACCTATTCACACTTTTTTCAACCATCTTTTTTTTTTTATAGATAGGGTCTCAATATGTCTCCCAGGCTAGAATCAATGACAGGATCATAATTCACTGCAGCCTTGAACTCCTGGGCTCAAGTGATCCTCCTGCCTCAGCCTCCCGAGTAGCAGGGACTACATGTACACATCGCTGCACTCGGGTTATTTTTATTATTATTATTTATTGGTAGAGATGGGGTCTTGCTAGGTTGCCCAGGCTCTTCTCCAACTTCTGGCCTCAAGTGATCCTCCTACCTCAGCCTCTCCCAAAGTGCTGGAATTATAGGTGTGAGCCACCAGCATCAACAAATATTTAATGAGCACCTATTATGTTTCAGCACTGCTCAGTTGTGAAAGAAAATAATCTCCATCACAGAAAAATAAAATAAAATAAAGTCTGACAGATGCTTATATCATGGACCTGACCCATCATGTTTTCTCTAGAGAAGGCAGCCATGACCTAGGAATATTGCATTACCTGTCCAAGATATAACAGAAGACAGAGCTGAGACTAGAAATAAGCAGCACTTTTGACTTAAGTCCACTTCATTCAAAAGGCCATTTTATGTTTGCATTAAAGCTAGAGACATGTATTCTTAATAGGAAGTCTTTTGTAGGTTTAGCTATGTGTCATTGCTATTTACTAGACTATATTCATTTCTGCTAAATAATTCAAGAATCTCTTTGGTAAAATCTTCCACCTAAATGAAGCCTGTAATGGATCAGTATGTAGAAGGATAGCCTTGGCCAGGAAGCTTTCCCAATACCATTGAATTTTTAGACAAATCTCATGAGAGAGTGCTTTTTAAATTTTTCTCCTTGTTAGAACCATCTTGGCAAAAAAGAAAGGCTGCAGAGACATTTCTCTGCTTTGTTGTACCGCAAGTAGATTTTTTTTTACACTGAAATATATTCCACAAACTATTGGCAAAGCAGAAACTAATGGGAGCAGCTCCACAGAGAGGGACGGTTGGTGATACACCTTAAAGATAAGAGTTTTTAAATACACATATATAAAAACTAAATAAAGAGCAGTGAATGCTAAAAGCTTAGGTATTAGGCTGCCCAGGATATATGGGTTTTTTCCTTCATGCATATATGTGTTCAGCACTTCGATAGTTCTCAAAACAAAATTAAAGACATATTACAGGGTGAACTTGATTACTTCTGTTCTCTAAGATGAGATCTAGTACATGGCAGTGAATCGCCTGTGTGCTTGTTTGAAAAATACCATGCCCCAGACTTAACACTTACAGATTTCCATCTGAAAGTTCTTTGCTGGGTCTAGAAATACATATTTTTCACAATTCCCCAGGTGAATCTGATGTAGTTGGTCCATGAACCAACTGGAACAAGGGTAAATGTGAATGAAATAGCAACTTGTAATTTCCTGTTACTAACACCATTGTTTTCAATATTAGCAGGAAAAAAAAGTACTTCTTGGACAATATACCTTTATAGACTAACAGAAGCATCATACTAGCTGAACAAATTTAGATCCGGATTTCAGCACAATCTGGGGCATAGTTACCAAAATAATTACAACGCCTAAACCATCACACTCATAATGGGCCAAACCAATGAACTAGCCATAATCGAATCTGAAAATTCTGGTGGCCAGATTCGATTGTATTCAGACAGAAAAATGTTTTAAATTGTTTGAGAGCTAAATAGTTTTGCATCTTATATTCATAATTCTATGTACAATTATTATTCACAATAAAAGCTGAGGAAGACTTTTTCCATTATAATATGAAATAATATAAAATGGAACTTACTCAGATTTGATCAGTAAAAAGTTTCATTTTCTCTCCTTGGCTCTTGAAAACATTCATAATGCTAAACTTTAATTTTCTACACATTGTAGGGATTGTAACAATTGGAGAGGAAAAGAAAATTTGCACTGTCTCTGAGAATTTCTTGAGGATGTGCGAATCTACTGAGGTGAGTGTTTTTACAGCCTTTAATTTTGTCAGAATTTTAGCATTCGTTTTGTTATTCGAAGAATATATTATAATTAAATCTATATCGAATTTTCCCTTATTCTCTCAGAGGCAATTTTACTTGCAGTAGTGTTATGCAAGGGGAGTAGAGAATAAATATAAATGAGATGCTCTGCATATTTCAATTAAAATTATAAGAAGTATTTAAAATTACCTAGAAACTCTTTTAATGAATGTTGAAAAAAATATAAAGTTATGTTTAAAGAGATAGCATAGCCTTATATTGTTAAAATATTACTGAAAACCATCATTATTAATCACAATCTCATCTTTATAATGGAAGTATATTAAAATGATGCAGTTGCAAGGATTTAAAGAATTTACAGGGGAAAAGACATTGTAATATGTTTTGACAGAGTGATTTATCAGAGGCTCACTTTCCTTAAGTACAAAGTCTTGCTCATAAAACAATAGCAGTCCTGACTTCTCTTCTGCTTGTAACCCTGACACGTTCTAGTTCTCTGTGGTTTTCGTTACAGCTGAACATGACCTTCCATTTGTTTATCGTGGCGCTTGCTGGAGCTGGGGCAGCAGTTATTGCTATGGTAAGATCTCTAAGCTCCGATGCTTGGTTGTTCAATCTGAGTTGCAAAGCTATCTGCTTGTAGAGATGGTAATTTATCTCTAATGTCTGAAGTCCGTATTAAACACATTTATTTTATCAGTTAATAAAAAAGGGGGAAGAGGGCGACCAATAAACAAGTGGAAATCAAGGCTTAACCTAAGGAAATATTCATTACCATTCAAATAATTTTTTTTTTTTTTTTTTTTTTTTTTGAGAAAGAGTCTCACTCTCTTGCCTGGGGCAAGTGCCCTGGCGTCAGCCTAGCTCACAGCAACCTCAAACTCCTGGGCTCAAGCAATCCTACTGTCTCAGCCTCTCGAGTAGCTGGGACTACAGGCATGTGCCACCATGCCCGGCTAATTTTTTTTCTATGTATATTTTTAGCTGTCCAGTTAATTTCTTTCTATTTTTGGTACAGATGGGGTCTCGCTCTTGCTCAGGCTGGTCTTGAACTCCTGAGCTCAAACGATCCGCCCACCTCGGCCTCCCAGAGTGCTAGGATTACAGGCGTGAGCCACCGCGCCCGGCCTGAAATAATATTTGATAAACAGTTTAAGGATTAAAATAATAGTGTTGATAGCATTAACAAAAATAAGTAATTCATTAGAATTTTAGATATTATATTACTATGAATATAAAAGACATATTTCTATAGCTTGTATTGATATATGTGTGATATTCCAAGTAAACTAATCAACTCCTTAATTTACATTATTCTTGTCTGCTTCTTAATTAAGTACATAAGAAAGCAATGTCAAGGTCACTTAGAAAAAAAGATTAGATTTTTCTTAAAATAAACCTCAGTAGTTTCAAGTCACATCTTTTGTATCTCGTCTTCTTCAGAAGTATTCAGAATAAATCTTTAAAATCCTCTTTCAATATATCAGGCTTTTCCCGAGTGTGGAGGACCTGCTATGTGCTAGATTCTCTCTCTTCCTTTGTAACTCACCACGAATTCCATTTGTTCACTGGAATGACAAATATTAACAATGAACTAGTACTCTGAACATCAGTCATAACTTTTGCAGCCAAAGTCTTCAGTCTTTATTTTTGTATCCTAGAAGTAGTAGAGAACTCTAGAAGGTTCCTGGCAACCTCGCAACTGTGATAAGTAATGAATAATTTGGATTTATTTAATTCCTTTCCTAATGTTGCCAATACATTGTCTAATGGGTTGATGAAAGGAACACTTTTTTAAAAATAAGAGCGTTTTTATCTCTTGTCCAAGACTACTTATAGGAATGATGAGACAAGGCTAATGTGCAAATGAGCCGTATTAGGCCAGTTATTTTCGGTGACTTCATAAACACTTTGGTATTAAAGTCTGATTCTGTTTTATTAAAAATGATTTTTAAATATATCCAACAAAACTGGCTATTTCAGTGCTAAAGTGAGTTTTCAGATATTTTGTTAACTTAAAAATTGCTTAACATTTTAGATATAGTGACTGTACACCTCTATATAGGAATTTCATTTCAGAATATGAGATACAAGATCATGTTGCCTGATTAATGGGAGCGATCAAAATAGAACAACAAGCAAAAGCTTTGTATTTTTAACCTAAATTAATGCTAAAATCTGCCTGGGAGAAGCATCAACATGTTCTGGCCAATGATAAGTCAAACACTCTTAGTCCCAGGGAGCACACAGCCTGGTTGGAGATCAGAGGAAACTCGTGCACATTTGTGTTCATGCACACATTCCCGTACAGTGGATGAATTTTAGTGATGCGTCTTTACAAACAATATAGACTCCGGTATAGGAAGTCCGTCAAAGTACCTTTTAAAAAGAGCATAATGAAACATCTCTTTGCATTTGCTACATACACGTGCATTATAAAATTCTGTCTAAATATGCATGCCCTCAGGTGTACACTAGTGAAAAATATCTGCTTAAACAGATAATGTCATTTAAAAGTCTCTGAAAAATGCTTATTCTGGGAAAAAAAATCAAAAGATTTTAAGACAATAGAAATTTATGTGTTATATATTTCTTAAGGAATCTATGCTTTGCATACATTTAGATATAATGTTATACATAAATTTTATTTCAAACCAGAAGAGTTTAGATTATTGTTTAATGTACTAAATATTCTTTTAGGGGTTGTTTTTCTTTGTACAGAGTTACCACAAAACTTCTTACTAGCTCAAATGATTGACATTAGTATTTCCAATTTATTAGCTCTGGTAATAGTGTAGGTCTTAGGAGACAGGTAAAATATAACTACTGCTACTGTTCCTAGTACTTATATCACGAGTCCTGCCATTAATAATATTTCTTGAAAACTTGATCTCTTGCAATCACTGTGAAATGCTCTACATACATGAACACATCCAATACTCATAACATAGCAACTGCCATGAACCTCATCACAGCCTCATTTCATACTTACAATATATCTACTATCATTATTTCTGTATTATAGATGAGAAAATTGAGATGAATTCCACTCTACCAAAATACTGAAAACATCATCTGTAACGTAGGCAAGGGTTATAAGAATTTTTATTAAAATTAATAAGGACTGTACTCTGATATTTTGTAGAGCCGTTAGGAAGTCCTACATGCCAACAAAATTAGTCAACCTGGTGTTTCAGCGGTTTC
Source organism: Indri indri (assembly GCA_004363605.1). Taxonomy (NCBI): domain Eukaryota; kingdom Metazoa; phylum Chordata; class Mammalia; order Primates; family Indriidae; genus Indri; species Indri indri. The sequence continues at coordinate 8,651 of RJWJ010015302.1, read as the reverse complement.
CAGGTTACGTTCCAGTTTCTGTTCACCTAGTGAGGGACAGAGAGTCAGACGCCTGGCAGCTTATGTTCTCCTTGAGGCCAGATGAAATGTCTGTAAGACCCATTGGAAATCTCTGGTTACTGAACTAGAGTGACCCTGAATTTCTTTTCAGTATTTCACTCATACGTATTTAATGATAATTTAGGGGCCATATTTTCTCAGCCATTAAAGGGAAAGTTTTTGAACATTGCAAAATATATTCATTTATTTGGCAAACATTTTGAATACTTGCTACTTACTAAGCACTCTCCACAGCACTGGAAATTCTAACAACAAAATGCCACATAAATTTGATTACGTATATAAGCCTTATTCAATCCACATATATGTATAGTAATTAAGCTTTCACTACGTAAATAGCATGATCTATAAGAATGTAATGCACAGCTTCTGCTTTCAAGTGGCTTGCAGTTTCCATTAAACAAAATGCAAAACTTCAGAGGAAATAAACATTCTGAAAATAATTTATTTATAGTGATATGCATCTTTTTCTCTATATCCATATGTCAAAATATTTTTTTTTTACTATCAGTTGATTACTTGAATTTGTCACAATATTCACTATTCAGTATGGAGTGTGCATTCATCATGCTCTTCTGTACTTTTCTAGAACCCATCTGCCTTCTGTTTTTCAAGGTACTCTTGAATAATTTTCAAAATTTTAGTGTTCTATTTTTCTAAATGTTCGATAAAAATATTGTCCACCCTTTATCACTCAGAACAAGTAAATAACTGACAACTTATTTTCTCTTCCCTATTCATTCATCAATATCCATTGTGTGGAAAACTGCTTTAACTCTGCCATGGACCAAGAGGGAAGCAAAGAAAGAAAGGGATCTCATTGCTCAGTCAATTCAAGTCAAACCAGGAGCTTATTATTTGAGTAACTTCATTACTCTAGAAGAATTAGTAGATTCCTTTTTGAAATGGCACTATTGTAGGTACTGTGAATACATATATTTTGAGAATCCGTGTGATACAATACTTTCTTACAGTTTGTTATCCAACGGAAATAGCAAAGTTCATGATATGGAAAATTAACTTGATAAAGAAATCCACAGGTTTATTTCGGGGTTTCCATGATCTCTCTTTATATTGCCCAGTGGGGCAATATATCCTCTAATTAACACAAGTCCATTAGACACAACTGTATGTGAGACTATTTCTGATTGTGGATTATAAACACGAGCATGAAATATATGGTCTTATGGTTTGGGTGAATGAGGACAGAATGTACAGGAAACATCACAGAAAGGACTTGGATTACTTTAGAATTGAAAAAGAGATACTGAAAGAAAAGTTGCCAAGAATATGGTATCATATAGTTGGAGAAGTGAAGAATATATTTTATTTATAGCATTCCTATTACCACAGAAATTTTGCTTCTATTTTATATGTGAACATTTCCTATATAAATACATAATTTAAACACTGCTTTCCTGATAGCAAGGTGTAATGGAAACACTGAACAGTCTTCCAGTATAAATTATTTTTGTCTTTGATTAGGTTCACTACCTTATGGTTCTGTCTGCCAACTGGGCCTACGTGAAAGATGCCTGCCGGATGCAGAAGTATGAGGATATCAAGTCCAAGGAGGAGCAAGAGCTTCATGACATCCATTCTACTCGCTCCAAAGAGCGGCTCAATGCTTACACATAAATAAATCTTCCTGTTCTTTCTACCATTTGAATGCATTGGTGTTTAACTAAGGGCCATCCAACCATCCAGTCTTTGAAAAACAAAATGAAAGTGCTTCTCATCAAAGATATGTAAGGTGACTTATGAATCACCTGAATACAATGCTTTGTTGTTTAGCACTTGATTTCCTAATTTGTTAAATTGGTGTAATCAGATCTTTTCTACAAGCTCCTATCCAGTCTTTTCTTTGAAATTTCTCTAACTCATTTAATAGTTCTGTAGGATCAAAGATACTAACATTGTCAAATGCAAAAATTTGTTTGATTTTTAACCACTTCCCATGTGTTATACATAACACCTTTTGCATTATTTCTTATGTTTTGGAAAGAAAATAGCTTTTTATACTTTTTAGTTTTGATTTCGGTAACTAGTTTAACTACAGGTAACCTTCAAAGGGACCATTGTACATTATGAACAATAGACAGCAGAGATGACATCATGATGACGCTTGTCAAAATATGCAGATTTTGTCTGAAGATCAGTGGCCACATTACTATAGGCCCTGGTTGATGGTTTCATCAATCTAAGGTGCAATTTCTAAATTTGTAAGAGTAGGTTAAAAAAAAAGTGCTTCTTATCTTTGTTAACATTGTATTTTTTCTTGATGTACTTACAAGATATTTCTCTCTAATTACTCATGTTTATGTTGTGAGCATGTAGAAACAGTAATGCTAATGCATGGCATTTAAGATTGTGACATCAGGTTTACCTTTTAAAGTTTAGTATATAGAGACAATTTTAATGGAAATAACTACTGTGGACTACTGGAGAATGATCTCTTTGTGATTTAAGCAGTGGCTGGATTGGAACTTTTAATATGCTAATGTGGAACATTAATTACCTTTATGAAGGTGGTATATTAAAAATAAGCACACTAACCCCTCAGAAGTTGTTTTACCTACCTTAAAAGTTTTAATGGATTGCACCTCTGTAAACTATTCCTAAAATGTGTATGATATATTTGAAAAGGCTTCCATTAATATAATAGCTTTGCTTGCAGCCTTCCAATCTATGTCGGTTTACCTGTAGTGTTTTCTAAAGTGTGGTCAGAGGCCCCTATAGAATGTATTGTTGGGAAATGTAGTGATATATTCGTGTTTTTATTTCAAGTAAGTCATTTTAACCGAACGTTCATTCATATTCATTTATAAGAAGTACCTGTATCAAAGGAATTTTAAAAAAAAAGCAATCAGTATTATTGGACCAAATTTGGTGTTTGTTTTAACTTTGACTCTTCTTTTGATTATTTCTAATGCTACAAGAATGCTGTAAAGTGTCTTTTAAAATGATGTAGCCTGACAAGACATTTTTGTCAGTGTATAAAACTAGGTAGTATTGTGCACTGATTTGACCATTGTGAAATCCTTTCTCAGTGTAACTGCATTTCTAATAAAATTTATTAAGTGAAACAATCTTTGTACAATGACTAGTCATGCATCATCAGTAATTTTACAAGTTCTTGTAGTAGGTGTGGGGGGGTATTACTAGGGTTATCTGTGGCATGATTATGCATTCTGTAGTATTATTTAATTAATTTGGGGTTCATTTTGCTTCTTTTTTTACACTTAGATTATCTTACTGGTTCAACAGTTTTCTGATATATGCAGTATTACAGATATTCAGCAAAAGTATTAATGGGCTTCTTTAAATTCTATATTATAGTGTTTCAGTTCTGTGTCTTAACAGTTTGTGATGATTTTTAAAACTGTCTTTTAAACTCATGTAATGATGTTGACACTTTTGGCTTTTATTTCTGGTATTAGAGTTTGTATTTTCACAGAGTGCTTTGTAGCAGGCATTACAATTAATCTGTTTTGTACATAAATGTGCCAACAGCTTGATGGTGGCATTTTTGAAATGTAGAACAAAGTGCTTGCAAAATGTAATAAATACACTTGTGTACTTTGTGTACTTATTATTAGTTTCTGCAGTGTTTTTTGTTTTTTTTGTTTTGTTTATTCCTCTTTCCTGTGTGCATTCTTTTCAAATGCAATGGATGCCATCTTCTTTAGATTCTTATTTCAGTTGAGCTGACCTGACACTTCGCAATGCAATCAAAATTCTGTGCCTGGACATTCAGCATAGGACTGATAGGACATCTGGGGAAAGGGTAAAGGAGTCAAGATGTCAGAGGTTATTTCATTTAGAAAGTGATAACTTTTTCCAAGGTATGCTATTTTCTTGCCTGATTTCTATTGTTTTGTGTTTTCTTTAGTGCTTCACAAACTAACAGAGAAACAAAAAAGACTAATGCAATTCAGAAAGAAAAATGATTTCTTGGTTCGCTTCAAAATATCAAGGTAAGAGCAATGAAATGAAAAAAAAATATGTTCCAGGTTTTTGTTGGTTTTTGTTGGTTTGGGATCTAAGTTCTTGTCAAATGAGAAGTAATGACGATTTAAAGACAATAAAATAATTTTTTATAAAATTTTGATTTTCATTAGGCCTAAGGAATTATATTTGTCTTTAATTACTAACTTACTATGAATGGCAAGATGAAAATTTCATAAACTTACATTGGTGAGTAGATATAGACAAAATATCTTAATTATGTTTTAAAAAGTTATTTTTAACACAGTAAGAAAATTATTTTCCATCTAGATCTTGTTAAATGATAATTATTCTTTCCAGTGTTTATTAAATTATTGCCATAGCAACCAGATAATAAAGAATTTTATGCTAATGAATAAAATAAACATGAATAAAAACTTCATAATATTTGCTTTTTGAAAAAACTGATTATTATAAGAATATTATAATTTTTGAAACTGAAAAGTTCATTTCTCTTTGTAAAAATATACATTTTGTCTGTAAAGCAAGTAATTTTTTTTTTAGGGGGGAATCGTAAGGTTAATGTTAAGCCTAAGGAAATTACTCACTTTGAGAATAAAATGTATGTAGACTACCTTTAATTTGGGGGTATAATTAGGTTACTTCTTCATGGTAAAACTCATGGAGACAGGAGTAGAATGATGGTTACTAGACTAGGCTGGGAAAAGTGGTGGTGGGGAGGATAAAGTAAGGATGGTTAATGGGTGCAAAAATGTCGTTAGTTAGTTAGATAGAATGAACAGTATTTGATAGCACAACAAAGTGACTATAGTCAACAAAAAGTTATATATACTTTAAAAATACTAAAACAGTGGAATTGGAATGTTCCTAATACAAAGAAATGCTAAATGGTTGATTTGATGGATATCTCACTTACCTTGATTTGATTATTAACACGTTATATGCCTGTATCAAAACATCACAGGTACCCTATAAATATATATAACTATTATGTACCCATGATAATTAAAAATTTAAAAAACCTTAAAAATAGCAGATTTCCCCAAAGAGTAAGTAAACTTGACTTTTATTTTTGCCTTAGACAAAACAGAAGCGTATGATTTTAAAGTACATCGCATTTAGGTAACCTGGTAGCTGAAATATGCTGACTAAGATGAAATTTGAATTAAACTGTATAATACCTTGAAGAAAATGCTCTTTTACGTTTCCTGAAAAGTTTTCAGTAACAGATCATTTTAAGGTAGTGGAGGCAAGTATGTGTAAAATACAGCCAGCTCACGTGTAAATGTCTTTTTACTGGCTTCAATAACCCCAGAACCTTTAGTTTCTTCTTACAAAAATAAATTTTACCTTTTTGATCAGTTTAGCTTTTTTGGCTCTCTTCCAAAAAAATCCATCATGCTTGAAAACTGAAAAGAATTTAAAAATGAAATAAATTATTAAATCAGTTATTAAATGATTAATATTTAATATTAAATGAATAATATTATTTTGGCCATTATATTGTTAACCTGTGGAATCTTCTATAGATGGTATTTTTAAATACCAAACACAATAAAACAAGTAAACAAACAGAAGGGAAATAAAAAATAGGAAAGAGAATAGTAGCATAAATGTAAATCCAAGTATTGTAGTTCTGCTATTTTTCTTTGAGTAAGAGTGAAAGGAAAGAGCAGTGTTACTAAAAGATTTATTTCATGGGAGAAAATTTTAAAAAGAAAAGTCCAAATTACCAAAAAAAGCCAAAAATTAGACCAAGAAATAACAGCCTATTAAATAAAAAAATGCCAAAACCGATTGAAACTACAGGGATTATTTTCTTCAGGATTGCCCTCCAATCAAGATACTTGATCAAATGCTCACTGTCAAGGTCCAGGAATGCCAACGATGCTTTAGTCTCCTAGACACTGGGGCTGACTAACACATGAGCTAACCTTTAGCTGTCCAACAATGCGCTCTGATTTAAAAAACAGGAAAATTTGTTGATCTTTAGAGAAGTGTTGCTCCTTTACTTGTTTCAATAATTATTTTTGTCTCTCGAAGACCATCCCTATGGGAATGGTATCTCAGGATAAATCCAACTCTGTGAGTCAACTTCTTTGAACCATTTTACTTAGATTGAAAAGAGCAATAATCAAAGGAATGCACTAAAAGAGGGAGCAGAGGTACTTTTTTTGTATCATTTAGGATACTGAGGTGTATGCAAGCACCATATTTACTGGTTTTTGTTTGTTTGTTTTTGTTTTGGTATGTCCTGAAGGTACAGGTACTTTTTTCTTAGAAAGGTTCATACAAGTTGTCATAAATAAATCAACATTCCCATTTTGATTCACTCATTAGTTGACATGCCAGTGAAGGCTTGCCCACACGATCCACTAATAATACACATGAAGTACTTTTGTCCTTCTCTACTACATGAGCATTGAGAATGGGTACTTTTCTTTGGGTCTCTTTTAAATTTTTTACCTTTGACATCTATCAGTCTTTACAGAAATTTCTTCATCTATTAATGAATCTATGCATCATCTTTCTCACGCTGTGTCCCTTCAATATATAAAGGGAGAGGATTCTCAGAAACAAGAAATGAATTTTAAGGAATACTAACATTGTTTAAAGGAAAGCTTGAATAGGCCAGCAGATTACTTTAACACAAACTGGAAGTACTATCTCCTTATCTTCCCATTCATGTCTGCACATAATAATCCAGCAAATACAACACAAAGTTCCCCTGTCTTTGAGGTTATAAACTACATTTGTTCTTTTTATATATGCATAATGTTCACAATGGTTACTATATTCATCATCTTTCTTAGTATTTTATTTTTGAATAGGATGGATCAGGTCATTGAGAGAAAAGGCAACACGCTGAGTGCAAACTGGGTGCTCTTGGCATGTGAATGAAGCTTAACCAGACAATAATTTTCCTGAATGAAACTTCCGTGGTTTTAAAATAATTATACTTTCCAAGCCACCTCGATCATTCCTAGTAAGTATTGTACAAAGTAGATCAGAGGTAACAATGGAATAAATGCAAGTGATATGAAAATCACCATTTTAACATATGGTTATTCTATTTATACAAGTTGACACAATTATTTAAATATTTTTTTCCTTGATTCCTTAATATCCACTACCTAATTCCAAGATTCTTAAGTTACTTTCCACATTCTATGAATAGATTAGCCATTGATTTATATAAGTAGAAACTTCATGCTAAAAGTAACCATGAAAAGAGATTTCTTCTAAGCCCATTGAAACTTCATATATTAATATAAATTCTTTGACAAGTCAGTTACAGAAGCCGATACTTGTTTCCTCTTCTCTAATGGTTTTGACCCCACCCCACCCTAGCCACTCAAATCTCTAAAACTTGTGATTTCTATTAATAATAACTGCAAATCACATATTATTTAAATTTCAGGCATTTCATTTTCAGCCTCCGTCTGCTACCTTTCCAGCTTACTTGCACAGTGAGGTCCACATATCTATTTACAACCTACTTTTTACGGCCCTTCACTCCCCCTGTGCCCCTTGTGTCCTCAGCTCCCTCAGTAATTGATTCTATTGCATGGCCCATCATTGTAATCACTCCCTTGGCAAATCCTCAGCTCCTTTGACCCTCTCTCTTTCTTGAACTCACATCATAAGATGCCAGCCTTAGTTGAAGCCATGTATCTGACTATCCTCCATGTTAATCTGCATTAAAAAAAATGCAGCTAGAGAAAATCACATGCCCGGACTGACCAAGCTCACCTAAGCTTAGGTAAGTGCTCACAACTGCCAATAAGCCTACTACTCCATTTTTCTAGAAAAGGGGTTGGCAAACTTTTTTCTGGTACATGACCAGATGGTGAATACTTTAGGTTTTATATGTCATAAGGTCTCTGTTGCAATTATTTAACTCTGCCTTTGTCATGCAAGAGCAACAGTAGAAATATGTCAATAAATGTACATAGCAGTTTTCCAATAAAACTTTATCTGCAAAAATAGATAGTGGCCCAGATTCAGCCTGAAGGCCATAGTTTGCTGGCTACTAGTCTAGAGGATTCACTTTTCTACATCCCCCTAGTTAGTTACTGTATCATAACTTCCTCTTACCAAACTTCCTACACTTTATTAAGAGAAATTGCTTCCTCTTTTAGTGAGAAATAAAAAATAGAAGAGCATTTCCATAATCACTCACCTGTCAACCTAGCTGCATCAATGTGCATGATCTCTGCTTTTTCTCTTTTTATTATGGATGAAGTGTCCATGTTTCTCAGGCCAAACATAGTTGATATATTCCAGATCTTAGCCCCCTCACCTACTGGAGGGTACCTATCACTCCAGCAAATTTTTCCTTTCTCTAATCTCTCCTGAATCATCACTTTTTTTCACTTTCTAGTGGCTTATTCCAATCTTAAAATAAGAAAACAACAACAAAAACAAGTACCCTCTTTTGATTCCTCATTCATCTACATCCCACTCTATTTCTCTGCTCAAAGAAATAGCTTATTTCATTGAAACAGATGTATAATCACCTCCAGTTATTCTCCTATCATTTTATCTTAACCCTCTTCCAATCAGCCCCTTGTACTCAGCACTCCACAGAAAGTAGTCATATCTGGGTAAGAAATGTCCCC